>OMKZ01042685.1:0-15982 GCA_900302535.1 Neoniphon sammara
ATAATAATAATAATAATAATAATAATAATAATAATAATAATTATTATTATTATTATTATTATTATTATTATTATTATTATTATTATTATTATTGTAGTAGTAGTAGTAGTAGTATTAGTAGTAGTAGTAGTAATGGTCACCATTGCGGATGTCTGTGACCTGCAATTTTGAGCCAAAATTGTATCAGTAGGCTATGAAGCCTACTGATACACATTTAGCTTATTACAGTGTGACATTTTCAAAAATTCATTTTTTAATATTTCATTATAGCCTGTTTCAAAGATTGTATTTTGTCGAAGCTATTGTATATGACTCCCAAAATAAATTAATAGGAAGAGAATAGAAAAGGGCTCATTTGGCTGTAGCCTATATCTTTCTCCCAGGAAGAATTTTATTTTATTTTTCTCACATCAAAAATGGCCAGGCAGAAGAATGAAGCTTTTGCTTAATCACTTATTATATTCGCTGGAAGATGTTAGAATTAGAGGACAGAGTTGGTGCACAGGAATAAATATGTGGGTAATTTTGCTAGATTTCACAACATCCAGTTGATTTTGCTGCCACAGTCAAAGGCACGAGCTGGGAAAATTAAAAGGCTCTTGTCATGTTTCTTCTGCTGGAGGTGTGGGCAGCACTGTCATCTCTGGTACAGTTTGCGTCATTCTCCAAATTGAAAACAGTGAACACAGTTTGCTGTCTACCACATGATGGGAATGCAGCATCAGTATTGATGTTAGCAGAAAAGCCGAAGGAGCTGCCTCGTCCTGCTGCTACAGATATCTTTCATAAACATCTGAGGTTTGTTTGTACCAAATTATACACACACAAAAAATGAAATCCAGAATGATGATGCAGGAAACAGACACTGTAAGGGTTAAGGTTCGGCTGGAGTGGCTTATTCATAAAACTCCAACATAGGTGTGGCACACAAAATCTGCGATCTGGTTTATGGTTGTTGGTTAGCCTACTTATAGATGAATTTGACTTTTTGTTCCGTTTTTAACTGTATTGTATTGACTGTATCCATAGCCCAAGCCCATGCAAATTAGTTTGATGCTAGCTCTAATGCAACTTTTCTGCATGCTTCTTGTTATTAAATAACTAAAATAAACTAAATTAATAGTACCTTATAAACTACTACTTTGTAAAGAGTAGTTTTGAGAAAAGCAAATCTGAGCGCCTGAGTGTTCCTTTGCAATCGAGTGACTCATCTTCATAAACATAGACGATCTTCGGTTAAAAAAAATGGCAGCGCACATGTGAAAGTCATGCCATACTAATGTATAGCTTGAATACGTTCATAACAGGGTCTGAATGGTTAGATATTTTAGCTGATATGTAAATGACATGTTGTACAGTTATACTTTTATACAACTCCGATAGAATACGATAAAAAGGTTGTCTAGGCGACTCATTTGATAAGCAGCAAGTTCTACTCTCGAAATTAGCAAGTTAGCTAACCTTGGACGGATCCCCGATGGAGCCTGACCAACAGCTACGAAATGTAAGTAAACAGCACAATGAGCACAGCACACTGTGGTTGTTTTATTTGTGTGTCTAATACAATGACGGTGTCTTTTTGTAGCTGCGGGATTTCCTTCTGGTTTACAACCGCATGACTGAAATTTGCTTCCAGAGATGCACCAGTAACTTCAATTACAGAAACCTCACCATGGACGAGGTGAGAGAACTGGCAGATAAGAACCTTGTCAAGTATACTTGAAGTATAGAAACGTTTGGGGTTTGTCGATAATTGTCTAATCACTCATATCATATCATGGATGTTAGAACTTCACTGGGTAGTGACTGTGTTGGCCCCTGTTTCTTATCCATTCTTGAAATTGTAATGTAATTTAAAATCTTGTGTCTCTACATTACATTTCTGGTTATTCACTCATCATGATCAGTGTGTGTATTTTCTTTCCCCCAGGAGCGTTGTGTGGACAACTGTGCTGGGAAGCTAATCCGCTCCAACCACCGCCTGATGGGAACTTATGTTCAGCTGATGCCTCGAATGGTGCAGCGTCGAATGGAGGAGATGGAGAGCAAGGCTGCAGAGAACGCCAAAGCAGCAGAGGCTGCAGCATCCGGGGCTGCGGGGGCTGCTGCCACCACAGAGGGTTTACCGGCAATTCAACCCCCCATCACCCCATCTCCACCCTCTCAAGCACCATCGTTGTTACCTCCACCAGTGACTGATGTCGGACCAGTTCAGACACCCACTGTGCCTGGTCAGACAGCTGATAAACCTGTAGTATCTCTTTCCCCTGTGTCAGGCGAGGCCATGGTGCAGCCAGAGGTGCATGGCTCAGTCTTAAAGCCAACAGGGTTAGATATTCCATTTGAGCCGCCTGCTGCTGCATCCAAATCCACAGCTGCTGCACCGATCTTAGAAAACAAATTGGCAGCTGCCACACCACTCACGTCCTCAGCAGAAACAGTTAGTCCTTTAGCGTTTAATAAACCTGCCAATGGACCATCTTATACAGCAGTGTTACCTGAGTCGCCCATAGCTGGTGCCCAAATTGAGTCTGGAAACTCTATACCAGTATCTGCTCAGCTTTTGTCTGCACCATCAAGACCAATTACACTATCAGAAGATGGGCCTGTTTCAACAATAGCAGCTCCTGCAGTGTCTAAAGGCACACAGAGCCTATCAGGCCAAGAGAAAGCACCAGAGGTTTCACCGCTGTCAGGCCAGTAATGATGTTCAGTCTCGGTCTGTCTGAGGTAGTCAAGGCCCTCACTGATCTTGCTTTGGCTCCTCCGAGAGCACAGACCATCAGCAGCCGGGCTCTAAATAGCAGTAATAACCCATCACTGGGTCGTCCCGAATGTGACACCATCCAGTGTGACTCACAAATAAAATCCTGTTAAAATAAGATGGCCTGCTGTGCAGAGAAATAGGGCTTTATCAAGCGTTTCAGTCATCATAAGACTAGCAATCTTCATTTACATAGCAATTTTCAACACAATATTGCAAAGTGTTTTAGTAATGGTAATAGCAAACCCAGTAAACTCGTCATTAAAAACCTCAGGTGTAAAATTGTAACAGGATTATGTGATAATAAAAGAGACAAAAACAACACTGAAAATGTTCAAACGTTATGTAAACAAGCCCGTCTGTAAAATGCCATTTGAGAAGTGATGCCAGCCCCAGCTCCACAGGGACATATCCAAAGCCTGCAGGCCTGGATGGCAGCCGCCTGATCCCATTTGGACTTGAGCCTACACTTTGCAATAGCCAGGAGGGCTCTGCCTGATGATGTCCTTGATGGTTCAGCACATTCAATTCAGGCACTTGGCTTGTAATGTTGTATAATGTCACCTTGAATAAGATGATCTTTGACAATAAAGATGAGTGTTAATTTCTCTGTCTATACATTCTTCATTGGTTATGTATTAACCCCAACATGCTGTTTGTTCACAGTATTCTTGATAGTAAGTGATGTTTGTTAAAGTTTAATTTCAGCTGACTGTATATACCCAGCAGTTTAGTGTTGTAGAAGAAATAGCCAGTCTCTCTTAGGCTGAACACTGAAGTGTATTAGTTGGCTCACACTGCTGGTGTTCCTGTTTGAATATTATGGTCATGATATTGTCAGGCATATTTAACCATTCTGTGTCTGTAGAGCCAGAGCCAAATCCATCAATCAGCTTTAGGGTCCCTGTCAGAGAGGACCATAACTTGAGCTATGAAAATGTCAGTGGAGGCTCTGTGGGATATATTTATCTATCCACAAGGTGTCAAAAAGGCAGTGGAGTGTGATTTTCCCTACAATAATGGGGCACGGACTATGGCAGGGTGATCATTTTTCTAAAAATCATTTTGTAAAGTTGCCACACTGTTTTTAGTGCAGTGAGTGATCAGTCTGTTTGTTGCCTGAAATGGTGAAAAAAAAGCTAACTTAAGACCTTTCAGTTAGTTATTGTTATTGTTAAGAGTTATTTATTTATTGGTATTTCTTTTAGGGTCAAAGGCTGGTCTTCCAAGAATCCATATTAAAATATAAATTTAAATGTACAGGTATATTGTTCCAAAAAAAAAAAAAATCTTAGCGAGTGCGCACACATTCATATGCATGTGTGTATATACTGCATGTGTATATATATATACACATGTAGTATATACATACCTGCACATATGCAAACAATACATACCATAATTGTTGATGAAATCCACATTAAAGTTTACAACGAAAAATCAAATTATTGAATTGATTCTTATTGTAATGAATTAAAAAAAACAAAAACAAATCATTTTAATTCATGTCTTTTTCCCTGCACAAACTGTCCATCATACAATTTACTTTGACGTATACTGTGTTTTTATTTATTCATTTTCACCTCATACAACAAGCCCCAAAATGCGGGTAAAATGTAAAATGTTTTACTCTAGATTTACCTTCCAAATATCAGATGAAGAGAAAACGACCTGCTCTTCCTCATTACAGTGAGTCGGACTGGCAGCAGTGGTAGATGCAGTGACAGATGGGTCCAGCAGGTGGCAGTACTGTGTCACTATCCCGGGCCACATACTCCTGTCAGTAGCTCCATAACAGAGCTCCAAACTTCTCACCAGTAGCCTTCATCAAACCAGAGGAGCGGGGCGTGGACACAGACCGGCCTTTCTGCTCCTATGAGGAAAAAATTCAGGAGACGGACGACTGATCGGGAAGGAAAAAACTGACCTTTATCGCCTTGCAACCGGTAAGCGTTTTCAGAAAGAGTTTGTGTGTGAAAGAGTTGTGTTTTTATCCCGGTGCGGCTTTGTTGCGGTTGTCCCACTTGATGGCTTCTTGACAATAGATTTCAAAGAGTGTCCGACAGGCCAACCCATCCGAGTCCACCGACTGGGAAAATGTGGGAATGTACTGAACTATTTATAGTATTCAACTTGATTATCACTTTTCATTGCTCTCCGTTTCATGTTTTGTTTCTTTATGCAACAGTGTAAACTCTTTTAAACTTTCTCTTCTTAAAGTCCTTAACAGTTACAGACTTGTAATGACTTTTAGAAGGTTACCGTAGCTTAGAAATATCACAGTCGGTACAGTAACTTTACAGGAATATTATACTAATTCTATCGGAAACAAATTAACAAATAAAAACAGGTTTCTGTTAACTCACATAGCACCAGAAACCCACAATTCCCTATAGGACTATTACAGATTTTCTTTTCTTTTCTTTTCTTTTCTTTTTTTCTTAATTTATTAAGAGTAGCAAACACATGATGGACATGAATCCCACTCTTCTTAATTGTTCAAATGACTGAGTGGTGTAGGTTTGCCCAGATACATCAAAAGCCATTAATGCAACAATGTACCAAAATAATTTGCACAAACATTATATTTAATTCCATTTGTAGGGGTCAGAAAAAAACAAAAACACAACTTTCTTCCTGCGATATTTTCACAGCTCTTGAATAAGGAGTCTTTGTTCAACTCTTTCTCCAGGCTACTTGTCCCTGATCTCATTAGAGACAGGGGGGTAGAGTGGGGAAGAAGAGGGAAAAAGAAGAGGGAAAAAAAAAACACCCAAGAGAGGAAACCTACAACCATGGATGACATCTTCACCCAGTGTCGAGAGGGCAACTCTGTGGCTGTTCGTCTGTGGTTGGACAACACTGAGAATGACCTCAACTTGGGGTAAGTGGACCCCCCCGCCCAGCACACACACACACACACACACACACACACACACACACACACACACACATATTGTGCACCTCATCCAAATGTTCAAGTACTGGACGTCCCTTTAAAGGAGAAGATGTTGAGTCTTAGGGCTTTAACCAATGGAGTATGAAGAGTGTGCAGACGTATGACTCAGTGGCTCTGCTTTTGCCAGAGTCTGTAGTGATGGGGGTTGACTTCATAGCCAACGCACCACATCTGGTATGGTAGGTGAGTGATTCTGTGTGTGTTTGTGTGTGTTTGTGTGGGAATACACAAAGATCCCTGGCACATAGAGGGGGTCAAATAGTTTCCATATCATGCACTCCCTGCATGGATCTCCAGATTCTGTGGAGCATCAACCGGCTTTTGTAATTCCAATCCAGTTTTTCTTTCTTTTTCTTTTTCTTCTCTCCTTATGATGTCATCCCCCAAACTTTTACAGTATGTGTGTGCGTGTAAAAGGAGTGATGGACTAAGGGCAGGTTATGTGGCGACACTAAACAGAATATAAGTCTCATTCAACACCAGAAAAGCAGATCCATGTTAAAGCTGTAAATCTATAAATCAGAATTTTTGCGTCTGATATATTGGAGCAGTTCTCCTGCTTGAGATCAGTTCCTAGAAAGAACACTTTCCACTACTTCAGACCTCGGTTACCTCATTCTTGGGCCAGGCCATATATGTGCAATTTGTTGACGTTTGTTGATGTTGAGGCGCGCAGAGCTCCCAGCCAACCACGCAGCGGCCAAGACCATTTCCTCTGTTCAGCTCCTTACAGGGCTGGGCCCGCTGTGACTGAGCTTCACAGGCCGCTAGCTGCAGTCCCACATAAACATCTGAGAGACCAGTCATTATGCTGCAGGCTTGGCGCTTTGGCTGTCTCCCTGAAGAGCCTCAACTTCGCGGATCATCCCTTTCTTCCTCATTTGCAATGCGTAATAATGGGTAATGAGTTTAAAAAAAAGTGCGGAACTGAAGTGCCTTTCCTGTGAAAAAATAAGTGAGGATTGGGAGACCGAGACCACTGAGACAAACACAAATGCCATTCCAGAACTCCCTATGGAATTGAGTGTGCACGAGCGAGCGACATAGAGGCAGACTGGGAGAGAGAGAGAGAATGTGTGGCTGAGGATTCCACTGTGTATTTTCCCCTCTGTCATTCCTGAGTTTTGTTTTTTTTTTCCTCCCTACTTTTTTTAGCACACAGGGCTGGTCAGAGGAAGAACTGTCTGTCTGAACGTTCAGAATGGACAGAGAATGCAGCAGCTATTTTACTAGAGTGTGAGCTAACACTGTAGCTATTGCCTGTGTTATTAGAGATACAGGGAGTACAAGCACTCCTGAGTTTTATTGTCAAACAGAGTGTAGTTTGTGGCTTGGCAGAGGATTGTGAGAAACACCAGCAGCTGCCTCAGGATCAGCTAAAGTAAATGACTTTTGGGTGAAGGGGGCAGTCACATGTAGGTGATAGGTTTGGCTGTTCTTAGACTGTAGTGGGGCCATGTGAACTGTCTATGTTCGAGGCTTTGCATGTGTCACTACCTGCATTCACGGATGTATTTAACACCAGATCAAACGTCAGATGGAAATAGGTGGCAAGCCGCACAAGAAGTATGTGCTAATGCCTAAATAAAGATAAGTAGGTAGGGGGCAGGAGGACTGTGAGAGAGAGAGAGAGAGGGGTGGGGTGGACTGCACAGATAGTATTTTGTCAGCGGATATATGCACAAGTGAAACTGAAACTAGGCGTCTCAGCTCCTTGACCCAGACAGCCAGCCGACCACCATCATTACCCCAAGCACACCCCCGACTATACACATTTCAGAGGAAGGTGCCAGGTTTCTAACTTATCTTCAACTCTCAAAAAAATCAGTAACATTTTAGACATTCCATAGACTTTTATATCTTATAAACTAAGTTCATTGCAGCTTAGATGTAGACTAACTTTTTAAATTGTTCCTTACTTACAAAACACAGGCTACACGAATCAGCAATAGGGCTGGGCAATATGGACAAAATCAAATATCACAATATCTTTGACTGAATACCTTGATATTGATATTGTGTTGATATAGTAGGAATGACTATTGATGCTCTCTTAAGATATTTACATACAAAAGATTTTTGATAAGCAGTCATTAGTAATGTGGATATGATGAGCAAGCAGGTAGAGGCAAATAATAAAGCAGCTAGAATAGTCTAACACTGATATAATTTCATGACATCATGACATTGATATAATATCGATGTTTCATCCAGCCCTACTCATTACTGTCCCATACCTCTGTGTGTTCATACAAAGTCAAGTAAAATGAAAATGGGAAGAGATGCGAATATGAAATGTTTTGAGACGTCATAACTGAGCTGTAGTGATTATAACACTATGGCATTTCTGATACAAAGACAATATTTACATGTAATCTAGGTGGAGTTGCCAAATCATTAAAAAATGATCAGATATATTTTTCAGAACATATGTAATTTTATTAAGAGGAACACAACTGTTCATCTGTGAAATTTTGCTATGGAGAAGGGGAAATCCAAATGCCACGTCATTGCTATAGACTTTTTACAGCATGAACAACCACCACTTTGAACTTTTTCTGGGTTTCTGGGTTCCTTAATTTGGAACTAATATCAGTGAGGTTTGCTACTTTCACTTCTCTCTGGAGTTTTGTATATTTGGTATATTTGTATATTTGGTTTTGGACACTGGACTATTAATAATCTGACTATTCATAATTAGAAATTAATCTATATGAACTTGGACTGTCTTAAGGCGGGTTCTCCGCACTATAGTGTATAGCTATAAAAGACTAGTGAGCGTCTCAAGTTAATTTGAATTTGACCCTCAGTGCCCCCTCCTCCTTGCTCTTCTCTGTCTCTGTGCTTTAGTGATGACCACGGCTTCAGCCCCCTTCACTGGGCATGCAGGGAGGGCAGGAGCGGTGTTGTTGACATGCTCATCATGAGAGGTGCTCGTATTAACGTGATGAACCGGGGGGATGACACCCCGTTACACCTCGCCGCCAGCCATGGACACAGAGACATTGTGGCTAAGGTAGACACACTCACCGTAATTGAGGGCTGGCCACATACCATAAATACACTTTGTTGACTGAGGGGAGAGGGTTATAAAAGTCCTTTTTTGTTGATGTAATTTTCTTCTGCTAAATATCACTCTGCTAATGAATTCTTTATGCTGAATGCCAGCTAATTCAGTGCAAAGCAGACCCCAACACAGTCAACGAACATGGAAACACACCACTCCACTATGCCTGCTTCTGGGGCCAGGACCAAGTGGCAGAGGTATAACACACCCACAGACACTCCAGTTACCAGTGTTGGAGAGTAGTTTCACTTCATTAATTAAACTAGTGATGTAATTACATTTTACAAACAATTTACAGGCAATGTGACCTGCAGGCAGAAGGTGAACAAGTCAGCAGCTTTTGCAGTAAACTCAGATGAGAGGCATTTTTTTTTCCTGGAATGCGACTTAATTTTGTAGATTTTAATTGAATTGTGTATTACATTGTTGATTTGATCATTTTTTACAAAGTAGTTCGAACTACTTTTTCTTATTAGCTTTAGTTAAAGTCTATTTAAGTTGTTCAATGTCTTCCAGTTTGAAGTAAGTGATAGCCTGCAAAACTGCTTTCAAAGTAGCTTCTCCAGCACTGACAGTGGCTGAAATTGCCCTCTTCTGGGGAGAAACAGTCACTGCAGAAGACTCATTTTTTTGTTTAGTGCTGGAGGAATTTAACAAACTGCAGCACATAACACCCAATGCCCTTCCTTTTAATCCAAAATAAATATTGGTTTAAGACAATCAGGTTTTCTGACTGGCTGATCTGTAAATGACAGTGTTTTCCATCTTCTTTAGGATCTGGTAGCCAGCGGTGCCCAGGTGTGTATGTGTAACAGGTATGGGCAGACTCCTCTGGACAAGGCTAAGCCTCACCTAAGCCAGCTTCTTCAAGGTCAGATGTTATTTTAGGGCCTCTTAGTCACCACTTCACACACACAGTTATTTTGTGTTTTTTCATGTTTTTTTTTCCTTTTATGTTTATTCATGTTTTCATTATCTCTCTGTTCTTAGAAAAGGCAGAGAAAATGGGCCAGAGTATGACCAAAGTCCCATATAAGGAAACTTTCTGGAAGGGCACCATGCGCACGCGGCCCCGTGAGTGACATTCATTTTTTAAAACTCACAACACAAGTTAAACCGGTGCATTTGTTTGACTTATCTTATTTTTGGTCTGTCAGGTAATGGCACTCTGAACAAGCAGGCTGGTATTGACTACAAGCAGCTGTCGCTCCTGGCCAAGATTAATGATAACCATTCTGGAGAGGTCAGTGCCACTCTGTGTCTTACTGCTGTGTGTCAGCCTGTGCCTCATTTTTTTAATTTCCAATGCCCCTCATTATTTACTACACTATGTACTCGGTCTGTAGTTATGGCAGGGACGTTGGCAGGGGGATGAGATTGTCGTGAAGGTGCTACAGGTGAGAGACTGGACCACCAGGAAGAGCAGAGATTTCAACGAGGAGCATCCCAAACTCAGGTAAGTTACACATCAGCATAACGATGGTTTAAGGTTGATATTGGTGCCTTATACATTTGTTTTAATTGTCAAGTTTACCCCTCTCTTTTACATTATCCCTGGTGGTGTCTACACAGTATATGTCAGTGTAGTTAGGGATATCAGGACTCATGATCTTAATTCATTTGCATTTGGACAGGGACAATGCCCAGCAAAACTTATGTTTTAAAAAATTACAAGAGATGATGCACTCTACCAAATGTAGCTAATAACTAGTTTCCATCTGCAGGCCCTGGGAAGGCAGCCATAATAGACAGAATACAAAAGAAAGTGAAATACACAATTAAAAGCATAGAATTACAACACAACCAATCACATCCACATCCAACCACCCAGTAACCAAACCTACCATCTACCCAACACTCATTTCCTGACATTCATTTTTCTACAGTATGAAAAACAACTTCCTCAGATGTTTTTGCCGAGTGAGATAATCTATTGCAGTAAACAGTTTGCCCAAGTTGTTTATATTTATGCACACATTGTATTATGCTCTGCTGACTGTCAGTCACCTGACACCCATAAGAAGACATGGAAGTGTCTGCCAGGAAATTATCTCTCAAAACATTACAAACTTCACTGTAACATCCAGTTTTGTTTTGTTTTTTTTTAACCAGGGCAGCAGTTAATTTCAAAGTTGGCCTGACACCATAAAGTTTGGGGGGAAAAAAAACAAAAAGCGAAAACACGATAACTAAATAATTTAAAAAATGTATTTATATTGTATGCACCGAAAATAATTGGGGAAATGTAAATGAGACCTAGACAGAAGTAAGTGGGCTATAGCTGTTTAACCCTTTAACAGATCTCCAAAACATTTACATACTGCAGTTATTTACCACACTGGTCTGGTTACATACTATACTGTCAGCTCAAACAATAACTATGATAGCAAAATAGTTGAGGAGTGCACTGTATCTCTGTTGGAAATGATTTTAAGATCAAACTGTGTAGAGCAGCTACATCTGGCAAATGCAGCAAAAGCATGAAGTTCAGGTCACAAAGGAAAACACTGGGCCTCATTTACAAAATGTGTCAAAAAGTCAGTGCAGGTTCATGAAATATGCGTAACCCTTTGATTTTGTGCATGCCTCAGGCGTATCTGATGATGACTGCTAATTCTTTGTGAAGTGGATACATGCGCTTTTTGATGATGATTAGCATAGGTAGAAGCCCTTGCAACCCCATAAAAAGCATGCTAACCCCAGAGGATTGCCCTTGGTCTTCTAAAGTGTATCATGACCCAGTCATATTTGCACATGGTCCCTAAAAATGCACTCTTCCCTCAAGGCTGCTCCAATAACAGCTTTGAATTTGTTCATATAGTTTTATGAATGTGGTTATTGTCACTGGCCCTTTTACGCTTACAAATTGATACACCTTTTGCAATGCTACTATTAGGCTTATAACTCCCTAGAGTCCATAAAATAGAAAACTCTGCCCCCACACATTCTTCTAAACATACATATATGTATATGAATCATAACTAAGAACAAATTCAGGTAAGATAAAAAAGTCCAGAGCTGTTTGTGAAAGCCCTTGTAAGTGAACAAAACTGATTGCACACACATTACATGAATGAGGCCCGCTGACATTTATGCAAATTATCTTTTCCATTCTACAACAAGAAGCTTTTTTTCACCTCAAGAGTTTTCAGTATTTAGTTTGTCACAGTGCTTTTTAGGCAATGTAAACTGAGCTTGTAACATCTGCTTAACATGCACAGCGCACTATGAGTTAGCATTCATTGTAGTTATCAAAGTGCAGTGTATTTCTCTTATTGGTCTGTAATTATGCTGCATCAGTGAGTGATCTCTCTCTCTGTCTCTCTCTATTTCTGTGTCTCTCTTTCTTTCTCTCTCCTCTTCATAGGATCTTTTCCCACCCAAACATTCTGCCTGTTCTTGGTGCCTGTCAGTCACCTCCCTCCCCTCACCCCATCATCATTACTCACTACATGCCATATGGATCCCTCTACAACATACTGCACCAGGGCACAAGTGAGTATCCTCTGTATGTGTGTGTGTGTGAGAGTGTGTGTGTTTGTACATGCACACAACACAGAGCATGGCTAACATTTGCATTAAAATAAGTTCCATCCTAAAACATAGTCAACATATATTATTCTAAAAATGCTAGATGATTCATCATCAGTTTATGCAAATGAACAAATCTTTCTCAAGGCTTGAATTGACTGGTGGCATTTAACGTCCATCTCTCCTCTTCTCTCCTCTCCTCTCCTCTCAGCTTTGGTGGTGGACCAGACCCAAGCAGTGAAGTTTGCATTAGACATTGCTAGTGGCATGGCTTTCCTTCACACTCTAGAGCCAATGGTTTCGCGGCTTTTCCTCAACAGTAAGCATGTCATGGTAAGACACTGCGCCACAGCTATAGATTATTAGTATTGACTCCTCTAAGGCCATTGGCATTACACATTTAAATCAATAAGACAACGTGAGCAATACAACTACTCCATGAATTCACCTTCTTTTCTTGGGGATTCATTGTCTCACGTGGTGTTGGATTGATGATGAACTGACAGATAGATGAAGACATGACAGCCAGGATTAGCATGGCCGATGCCAAGTTCTCCTTCCAGTGTCCCGGTCGCATGTACTCTCCAGCATGGATGGCCCCTGAAGGTATTTATTCTTTTATTCTTTCTGTCTCCTCTCTTCTCGTCTCCCACCTGCTGCCAACCTCCCATTTTGCCTTCTCTTTAAATGTTATGAGTCAGACTCGTGCCATTGAGTGACAAATATACTGTACTCTATGTTGTTTTAGGCCCAGCTGTTCAGAAGTAGTCACATTCTGTTTATCTTGTGTGTTACTCATGTTTGCACAATGAAGATAAACCCGCTGCGTGATTCCACTCTATTTTTGCTCCTCCTTTCCTCTCGTTCCTTTTTTTAAAACCATTTCCCCTTATCTCTCAGCCCTCCAAAAGAGGCCTGAGGACATCAACAGGAGATCAGCAGACATGTGGAGCTTTGCTGTGTTACTGTGGGAGCTGGTTACCAGAGAGGTCCCCTTCGCTGACCTCTCACACATGGAGATAGGCATGAAGGTGACTAATATGTTCACATTCACATATCCTTTGGAAATATCTCACCAAACACACCCTTAGAAATATCTCAAGACATTTTCACATTGATGTCATAGATGGACAATAGTAACAACTGTGCCCATGCCACCCCCAACCCCCTCCATCTTCTCCCATTGCTCAGGTGGCTCTTGAGGGTCTTCGGCCCACCATTCCACCGGGCATTTCTCCTCATATCTGTAAGCTGATGAGGCTCTGCATGAACGAAGACCCAGCCAAGAGACCCAAGTTCGACATGATCGTCCCCATCCTGGAGAAGATGCAAGACAAGTGAATGCCACCACAAGTAATTCATCCAGCTCTGCCTGTTGTTCTTTTTTTTTTTGGATTTTTTTTTTTTTACTGTCAAGAGTATCAACAAACCACTTTTTCTGTATGTTTCTTTATCCTCACGTCACATGTATCTGCTAAGCCACTGTAAATATTAATAATGTCAGAAAAACCACTGCAGCCACTTTTTTCAAGCAACAGGTATTATATTGCTTTGACGCATAATTTAAATATGGCTTTTTTTGGGCCTATGTTGCTCTTTTATCATGGTTGAAATTTGTTCAGTGAAATTGGCAGACTTCCTAATCTGATGTAATTCATGTTGGGACATATTCAGTGAAGATTCAGAAAGAATTCCTCACAGACAAACCAAAGAAATGTGTGTAAAAACAATGTTGTGAAAAATACAATGCAATAAATGTTTTATATTTATGACAAATCCTTGTTCTTGTTTTTTTAGATAGCATCTTCCTTGTTCCTATATTTTTAGGTATCATCTTCCTTCTGTAGAACAATTATTGTTCACTTGCGGTTAAAGATTTCTTAAAGCACATGTCTCATTTTATGTCTTTATAACTTAGAGGCTTTTTACTGATACATCATCAACCTGTTTTGTATCAGGAGGTCAGATTTGTTCAGTCCATGAACTACCATATATTTGGACTTTACGAACATTCAGATATACAGACAGGTGACAAATTAAAGGAAAAATCTTAATAAATGAGTGAAGAAACTTAACGAGTGCAGATGCCTCCATACAGGCGTACTGCATGATACAATTAAGCACTTAGCCTAATATCTTATGCTCTGTGGCATACATGTACAAAAATTCTGAGCTGGCCAAGCTGACCTTGATTTTGGATCAAGATGGCAAGAGGACAAGATCTAAGTGACTTTGACAGAGGGGTGATTATAGGACACAGACTGCTCAACTGGCCAGTGTTTCAACACTGACTAAAGTGACATCTGCATTTAGATCTATGGGAAAGATCAGTAAATAGGCTAACTGTGGTCAAAAGTGCACTATCGGTGACCATGATTCTTGTGCATTGTATGTAAGGAAAAACAGAAGAGCAACTCCTCATGTGACAGAGAATGTCAATGGGGGACGTGATCAGACTGTGTCAGCAAGAACAGTCTGTCAACAATCATATGGACAATCATACGCACTACAGTAGGGTAATGTAGTGCATAAACCCCTCATTACAAAGACAAATGCACATTTGAGAGTTCAGTGGTTCAAAAACTCTAGACACGGGTCTAAAGAGATGTGGGTGAAAAGTTATCTGGTCAGATGAGTCGTCCACCATATTCTGCACAAGTGGGCAAGTCTATGTGTGGCATGGTCTGGGTCCATTTGGTGTTCATCAGATGGTAACAAATTGACCTTACTTTACTATTCTATGCATTCATGCTGATTTTAAAGGGAGGCAATTAAAATTTAAGAAATAAGGATAAACTTAATCTATAGCAAAAAATACTCCCACCACCCTCCCCAATGACTCGTAAGGGGGTCATCTCACCCCTGCTTCCCCGGTATAGGCTATTTTACTTAATCAAGCTCACTGTTGCTCACTGTTGAAGTTTAACCACATCCGTACTAACAGATCGTATTATTGTATTTAACTTTTTAAATGTTGAATGTAATCAGACAGTGAGCACTAGAAATAAGTTTGTAGGTCACTAGTTCTCAAAGTGGATGAGCAATAGTTCAAGGAGGTTCCCTGCGGAATTAGGAATAGCTCAGGTTCTCAATCAACGTAAATCTCAGATAGGA
This sequence comes from Neoniphon sammara, assembly GCA_900302535.1. Taxonomy (NCBI): domain Eukaryota; kingdom Metazoa; phylum Chordata; class Actinopteri; order Holocentriformes; family Holocentridae; genus Neoniphon; species Neoniphon sammara. The sequence continues at coordinate 15,436 of OMKZ01042685.1, forward strand.
TTAATTGGGAAGCAATTTTATGTGATTTTATGCAAACATACTTGTGAGGTTTTTGACATGAAAAGCTGCTGGAAATCTCCTGTGAGAATACTAACAACGGGGACCCTGATCACCCAGTTGTGATCAGTCAGCTGCAAAGTTTGGGAATTAAAAAAAAGGCAGATGTCTCTGGCACGTGACCAGTCAGCTGACATTCTGTTCCTTTCACAAGCCCGAGCCGCGACACAGAGCAGGCAGTGTGCGGCACTGCGGCCGACTGCAGCACAAGGGGAAGGGAAGGAAGGGCTGACCTCGTTGTAATAAACACTTTGGTGAAAGAGAAAGCAGAATTGTCTGAAGTTTCCTGCTTTGAGCTTACCACTCACCTCCTCTGAAGACGACGACCCTCCGGAGTTTTTGTAAAGGTACAGTAGCAACGGAGTAGCTAGTTAGCTAACGTTAGCTACTTTTTACTTGGCTGTTAGTTTGTTTTTAACGGACACGGGCTCGCGTGCTACGCCAAGAATGTGTGTGTGTGTGTGTGTGTGTGTGTGGGTGTGTGTGTGTG
>OMKZ01042690.1:0-18950 GCA_900302535.1 Neoniphon sammara
GCAGCAGATAAATATTAACAGTGGGGAAGCACGGGACAATTTTGCTTTTAGAGCATTATATATATTTTTGAATAGAACTAGTGTTTGACCATACTGCTGTGTGTGCTACAAATTTTATTTTTGTGCTACTGATTTTTTTTCTGAGGGTTAGGATTAGAGGGTAAAATCATGCACTCCTATGGGCTGGTATTATCATATTGATGTTTGTGTTTGGGGGTGTGACAAAGGGAATTGTACATTGATTTTATTCACAGCTCACTATTAGTAGCCCACTTTTATTAATTTTTCTAATTTTATAATATACCAAATCATTAAATTTCATGGCATGGGAATTTAGAAAGAGTGGATTAGTGTGAAGTGGAAAGACAACAGATTAGGTCTCTCCTTACCTTCAGTGTCTCAGCACAGAGGACGTACTCATGCAATGCAGGTACCAGGACATCAGAAAGATGGCTGATCAGCTCTTCTGTTTCCTTGCTGCAGTGTTCCACGCAGCCGGCCACGCCATTCAGCGGCTCCACCAGCTCCTCCTCTGACCCCGCCCACTGGGTGTAGGTGGGGCTGTACTGTCTTAGTTCATCTAGATATTCTGGAGACACAGAGGGCTGCATTAACCATAATGCAGGGTTGGGTCAGATTATTTTGAAATGTAGTCAGTTAATACATTTTAATACAAATTGTAGTCAGTTAATACAATTGCCATGTACCGTATTTTCCGCACTATAAGGCGCACTTAAAAGCCTTTAATTTTCTCAAAAAACAACAGTGCGCCTTATAATCCGGAGCGCCTTATATATGGATTATATATCGGTATCAGATCAGGTATCATTATATAGCGGTATCAGACTGTGGTTTTTTTTTACGTGTTACAACTGAACAAGGTTGGGAGTTATTGTGAATACGCTAATTAACGTTTGAACAATGTTGAGAGTTAATGTGAACGTGTTTAATAAAGTTTGACTGGCTGACTTATCTGTTTTGTTTCGCTTAATGCGCCTTATAGTCCGGTGCGCTTTATATATGAAAAAAGTCCGAAAATAGACCATTCATTGACAGTGCGCCTTATAATCCAGTGTGCCCTATAGTGCGGAAAATACGGTAATACAAATTACATGGCAATTTTTATAATTAGTAATGTTATCCATTGCATTACAAAAATAAATGTAATCGGAATACTTTCAAAGTACTTCAAAATCAAACATTGAAAATCTTATACTAAAAAATGGACGCAGCCACAAACATTTCCACATTTTTTTTCTCTTTAAACATCTCAAAATATTTTCAGTGCAAATAAAATGCATTTTGCATATTCAGCACATTTTTTTCAAACGTAATCTGGGTTGATTATCGTTACTTAACCCTGGCAGTTGTGTCCTGCCTTTGTGTCATATGGGAGGAACTGTCAGAACAACTTGACGGATAAAAGTGAACCTAGTGCAAGTTAAAAATGAACCAAGTGCAAGTTAAGTGTGGAAAAACCTGATCAGAAGCACAGAAGCCTCTGGAAAACTTAAGTTTATTGACTCATTCAAATGTCTCTGAATGCATGAATACTTCCAAATTGGTATTCATGCATTCATGGAAGTATTCATCCATTCAGAGTCATTTGAATGAGTCAATAAACTAAGTTTTCCAGAGGCTTCTGTGCTTCTGATCAGGTTTTTCCACACTTAACTTTCACTTGGTTCTTTTTTTACAGCAAACCAAACATTGTTTCCTAGTAGTATTTGAAAGCAAAGGTGAACAGCATTTTATAGTAGGAATCAAGTTGCGCATGACATGATTCCAGCATTTATCCTATATTCTCAGTTTGGGTACCACACTGACCACCGTAACACCCATATGGCTGTACTCCCTCTGAATGCCTATAGAGATACAGGTGAGGACTGCGGTATCCATAAACCAACACATTGGCATAGGGGCCATACCAGTTTCTACACAACTTTTACCAGGCAATTCCATGGCTTTACCATGATCAAATGTTTGATATACGTTCCACAGCTACTATTGTATTTTTGTTGTATTGCTGATTTCAACATTAGAGGTCTTGTTTAGGCTCACTACAACTTAAAAGCAGGACTGACAAGTAGTGGTAACTGAATTTTATAGACTTTTGACTTTTTAATCAGTAAACGGCACACAACGTGCTGTGTTTAAGGTATGTGATACTTTGTATTTTTATTTTCCAAAGATAAAATGTTCATCATGTAGTTTTGATTCATCACTTCCTGAGTGCTGCAAAGGTTTTCTGCCAGTTATCATTCTCACCCACATGGCTTTGTATGAGCAAAACCAGGACATTTCTTGAGTTGCTGAGGGGTGGATTTTGTGTTGTACAGCTGAAACATATTAACAAAGAAACATATTTTACAACTTTTACATTGTGGATCTTTTAGTAAGCAGGAAACTAAGGTTACTGGATCCTCCAGGCAGCCAAGCGTGACCTTATACATTTGATCCATTGAAAAAGAATCATTTCCACATTTCCCAATCTTTTTGGATAAGTAACCTTCTTCATGTCATTGTCTCCTCAATGTCTCCATGCCTCTGACTATTGTAGTACCTTTCTGTTCCTTGATGATCCTCTGGGTGACTTTGTCCATGGAGGAGATCTTGTTGCTGAAGTCCTCCACATACTCTTGCATGATTAAGAACTCTTCTGGACGGCTCCTCAGACCTCGTACAGAATTTGCCACTGCCCTCACTGTCTCCCCCATCCGGCTTAAGAAGCCTGGACCCTGTTTCCTGTAAGGCGTCAACACCTACAGTGGCCAAATAGAATGGCTTAAGTCAGAAGAGCGACAGTAGTACTTTTGTTATGTGGTCAACATTGATCCAGCTCCTCAGGTAGGCAAATGAAGTTGCCCTAATATTAATGTGGCACAATCTAAAGGTTAGATTGGAGAAAAAATTTTCCTGATAGGCAAATACTGAAGTGTTGCTATGTGTTAAGGTCAAAGTTAAAGGCTGACATTGGATCGGTAATGCTAAGGACAGGAGGGCTATTCCATTGTGATGTTGGGCTCGGGATGGCAAAATAAAGCATCGGGAGGGAAGGGAGTCAAGAGCAATGAATGTCTGTTACCAGGATTCTAATTAATGTATTAAACTGTGGCAGCTTTGCCCTGCCACAGTTCTAAGCATCATCTTGAAAGCAGCACTTATATTGAAAGTGCACTGACCATGAAACAGTATGGTTTATGTTTGCGGTCTGGACATAATTAGCCTGCAGCAGAAGATATGGGCATGGATAACTTTCACATGCACAGCCAAATCTGACTTTAACAATCTACTTTGGTGGTAGAATCAAAAACATAATTGAGAGTCAATGCTTAAATCTTTAGCATATTTACTTTTTATTCCTGCAAGAGAGAGATTAGCCATCTTCTTAAACCAGTATGCTTTAAGTCTATATACACTCATAGCGTTCAAAAGTATCAGTCTATGTCAGCCTCTTGCAAGTTCCATGAGACTGTGCCACATAAAATACATTTTAATACTGGTGAGATAAACATCACTGGTATTAGTTTACATTGTTAATTCTCATCAACAGGAGCTCACTGGAGAAAAAGTTGGCCTTCTTTGTAAAAACTGCTTCATGATCCCTAGAGACTGGCATGATTATGGCTTTCTTGTGTGTGTTGTGTGCTGTGTGTATGTGTGTATGTGTGTGTGAGTGTGTGTGTGACCTGGGCAGTGAGGAAGACTTTGAAGTGCTCGCTGCTGGACAGGATGGGATGCTCGGAGATCTTGTTGAGGAAGCGATGGAGGGCTTTCCTCCTTGTCTCGATGAAATCGTCATTAAAGCGTTCCACCATTCCCTTCATCATAAACTTCTCTGGCAGGGGCTGAGGACATTATAGTGTCATATTTACATTAGTGAGCTAAATTTGTTCTTAACCGGTGAAAAATCAGTGGATCAAAACTTGGGCTGAACCAATTTTCACAGACCAATGCTGTTGTTTCCTTTTCAGTCTTTGTATTGTCTGGATTGAAGCTGGCAGCTGATATTATGTGCCAGTCACTATCTTTAAATTTGGCCATTTTCATGAAGAAAAAGACCCCATTTGCACGTAGTCACTTCATGCACCTTGTAGAGATCTTCACAGGTCCACCCGGACCCGAAAACCTGACACTCAACCCGAGACCCAAGAGGATTTGGGTCCAAAATCTTGACTTGTCTCACAGGCACAGGTCAGGTCTATTATAATTGCCACTGGTCTTGGATAAGCAATTCTGAAATCGATTTACTCTTATGGACCTGCGAGGACCTGATCAGCTTTATTTCCATATCACATTCCTTGATTTTTAACCTAGACTTCCTGGTAATTTGTGGTGCGAATGGAATTACGTTCTAAAAAACATACTGTCTGTCTGTTCTCATAAGTGCATAATTGATGTGAGCAGCCGTGGAGCATGCGGACAGTGCGCATGCGCTGCCTCCTCTTTGGATCTGATCATCCTCGGGTCCGCTTCGGACCGGGTCAGATTATCTTTGGGTCTGTTTCAGACCGAGTCTCTGTTTAAGAAAAAATAATTTATTCATACTGGTTTTGGGTAACAACGCCACGGGTCAATTTCGGAACAAGTCCAACTTTTTCGACCTCTGAAGACCTCTAGTATCTTGAGCTGATCAAATACCAATTGGACAGCTAAAAGGCGAGGTGTAAATCCATCCAAGACGTATGGAGCTGGATTTAATCTGATTTCACAAACCACTTCGGGAAGACTTGCATGCACAGGAAAATGGAAGAGTGGGTGTACTTGATTTGGTGTTTGGGTTTTCCTTTATTTCACTTAGTGTTCTGTTCTTCTGTGATGTGTTCACCAGCCTTTGGCATACAAAAAGAGCACGCCCAAAGCCATCCCTGGAGTGCAAGTCAGACGAGACCAAGGTGCCTCCTGCCCATTTCCAAAACTGCTAAAGTTTGCTAAGTATGTTGTCTGCTTTTGAAAATGCAGTTCTCTATCCGTCTAACACAGGTGCACTGAAGTGGCCAAGTGTAAATCAAATGTGTATAAATCATGTCTGGATATAATCTGGATAAAACACAAATGAAGTGACAAGTGTAAATGGTGCCAAAAACAAATATTCAGATATTCTCCCAGAATTCTGCTCTTGCCAGGCTGGAAAAGCATCAACCCTTTTATCCACAGACCTTTAGAATCTCATGCCCTCACTTACAGGGAGGGGGCAACAAATTTACTGTATCAGTCTCACCGTACAACTAATAAGCTTACCATTGAAGACAACTTAAGACCTTTGCTTTCTGAGCTATGTTTTCAGGTAGCAAATTTGGAATGAAATTAAAGCTTTCAATTAACCACCAACTGTGACATGGACTCCCTTCCAATTTTAAAGATGACAGGGTCTGAAACTAGCACCCAACCACTAGTTGTGCTGTGGTCTGCTTTCATTGGCAGTTCAAACACCTGCTAGAGTGGAAAGCTAACTGTTAGTCAGCTTTCCAAAACAGTGTAGTGACACATTGCAGGGTTAAAAAAAAAGGGGGGGAGAGACAACTGATTAGGCTGAAGAACACAGCAAGGTTAAAAAAAAGAGATGTAGTTTTAACCAGAAGTGGAAGTTTGATGACAAAGGCAAGTGTCATTTTGCAAAGCATGCCCATGCTATTCTGTGATTTTCATTGTCATATTGTGTGGGGAAAAAATAGTTTCTGCTAAAATGTCTTGGAAATTTTGTAATCGACCACACACAGTGGCTGGTTCAACAAGCTAGTTGCAGACCCTGAGACGAGATGAAATGTTAATCACAGTTATGACAACTCACTGTTATACACAGAGAGTCTGACTCAAACTAAATGCACTGAAAAAAAACATCTGGTCTTCTGGGCTGCTTCTTGGGCTGTAATCTTGTTTGTCAAAATCCATCGTGCCTGCATCGGCAATCACGTCTCCTGCACATGCAATGTCCACTGCTGCTGTGTATACTTGCTTCTTTGACTTATCTTAGCCTACCGGAGCTACAGTGCGCTAGCTTAGCTTACCGTAGCTACATAATAGGAGGCCGGCTCACCATTTCTTAATCTCCCATTGCAATGGCAATGGAGGCACGTGCACAAATGTGCACGTGAGTCAGAAGCACTTGGAGAAGGTACTGAATCTCAGGTGGGTGCTATTTGAACTGTTTGAGTTTAAATTTTCGACAAAGTTCCGCTCATTTTACAAAGTTACCTACAGCAGCTTTAAGGATCCTTTTGAGGAAACTGCATCGGTTTAAAAAACAACATCAGTGTGGGTAAATCAGAGCAGAGTGCTGCTACATACATGGACAATAAGCGTTGGGTGGGCTTCCTCCAGTCTGCCTCTGAGCCACAGGAAGTCCTGGTAGCGCCGGCGCACCTCATACTCACTGGAATCAAATTCGCTACGTGTGGTCTGCAGAGGAAAACATAAATATCAAGCTGTCAATCACAGTGGATGTTTGGAGGACTGGATGTGCACACTCAAGTCTTCATGGGTGAGCGCTATGGTGCAAACAATGTAGATTTTTGCAGGCTGAAGCCAATGTTTTGAGACGATATTCAATAGAGAATTTTGACAAATTTTGGCAAATGATTAGAAAAAATCAATTAAAAAAGTAAAAGCTTTTCAGTATTTCCACCAGAATTAGACAATAGGACAACAAAACTACTTGTACTACTAATATTAATACTTACTAAAATAATAATAACAAGAAGAAAAAGAAGAAGAAGAAGAAGAAGACGACAAATAAAGTGATTCAGTTTTAGGCATTTTTAAATTATTTCAATTTCCAACCATGAAAGTGTAACTGGAAAATATTTGATAATAGAAAGGCTAAAGTAGAAGAAAATGTATACTCAAATAGGCGATTAATTGGTGTAACTCTAATGAGCGTGGCTCTCCCCATGAACGCACATGCATGCATCACTTGCTTTTTCACCTTGGTGACTACTCTGTACACGATGAAGGTCTCGATGGCAGTGACATGGCTCTCAGGGTTGTCAACTGTGATGAAGATGTCTTTGGTAACGGCGCCCTGCTCCTCCTCTTCCTCCACTCCGTACTGATTGACCATGGAGCCTGGAGAGTTGGGCATGGGACTTCCATCTGTCAGAGATGTTTTCTGAAGTGAAGACAGGAACTCATGGTTAGCCCATTAGGACTTTTACAATGCTAGCCACAGTATCAGAGCAGTTAACCATGACTGTGCTGCTGGGTCTCATTATGTTACATATCTAGCAGTTCCACATCAACATTAATGTTAGTTGCTTTGCCAGAGTAGCTAGTTAAAGACCCCATGCCATGCCCCATGTACTCTTACCTCCTTGATTTTATGCATTTCCTGTTGAAACAGGATGTTGGGGTGGGACATAATGCAGGTAGGGATCATTCACAAGTGTAAACCAATTAGGGATGTCACGAGAACCTATACTACTGATACCACGTTGATACCAAATTTCAAGAAATCTAACAGTACTAGTTTTATACAGCATGGGTATTAGCGACTGGTACCGCAGTCATGAGTAACTGACCCAGACCTGCTCTGCCATGTGCGCCGGTAGACTGACCAAGCGCACCTGCCTACCAACATGAGAGAACACAAACTAACGAGAAACTTGTGGAAAGAGCGAATTATAAAGGTATTTTGCCTTCGAGACAGATAGAGAAGGCAACGTGGACGAGCAAAAGCCAGTGTGCAGACAGTGCTTTCACATTTTTCAGTGCCTTTGATGCACTTGATACATGCATATAAAGCGCATATTTTTGTCAAATTTATTTTTACTCCTACTGTACTTGAAATGCTGTGCAATACAAAGTTGGTTGCTTATAGTTTTATATGACTAATGCCTAAATAATGCTTGGTTAAGTTAATTTAATTTATTGTTCATAATTTACACTGAAGTACATGGGATACTTTTTTTCATGTTATCCATTTGTATCAAGAACTGTGGATTTTTACTGGTATTGGCATTGACTGCCAGCCAATAGGGCCATAAGCTTCATGCTCAATATCTCCAGTATACAGAAAATGAAAGTCATCGGCCTTACACAGCACCACCAACAGGCCAAAAAGTCCTCAAGCCTCAAGCAGCATTGTCTCAAACACCGCACATCACACATGCAAAAACATTTACACCCAGCATGACCTGCACCAATCGTGGGGAATGTCATGGTCACTGCTGACTTGTTGATTTTTGTTAGTAGATGTCATTTGCCCTCTGACAATCACTGACTGGATAGTCTCTCAAGCCAGACGTGTTGGCTCCCGCAATTTCCAAATGCTTCCGCCTAACAGTCCGTACTTCAGAAGCACTGAAAATGAGTAGCAAAATAAGGCAGATATCTGGTCATTTCCTCACTTCTGTATCCCCTGTGCCAACGCGTAAATAACTCCAATTAGAAACCAAATTAGTCCAAGCCTAGCTAGGTAGCTGCTGATGCAGAACTTCGCAAAATCCATTCCGTGACAAGCGAGGTTCCTCCTCAGCATGGAGTCATCTTTTATGTCTTTTGGGGTCTTCTTTCACCCGGTATCGTTGGCGTTATCATCTATGCTAGCTAGCTGTCTCAGTAGTTTCCGAGGGGGATATTTTCGTGAACACTGTGTTGTGATTGGTCGAATACTCTTCCAGTATGAAGAATTTTTCTGGTGGAAGATGACAGCTTCCTCTCCTCAAATTTTCTTGGGCTGAATTACACACTTATCTATGAAGTGTTCGAAAATTGTGGAAGAGACAGTCTGGCTTAAGAGACAACCAACTGGAGGTCACAGCTGACCCTCTTTGTGATTCAGCATTTCACCACTACGTTTCCATCCACCGTGTTATTTAGGATGAAAAATAAAAAAATAAAAACACAAATGATATGACGCTGGTGTGATTCATCTGTCAGAGCCTTTTCACAGTGGACACTGTGTTTCCTGCCACATTCAAATCATCCAGCTTATGCAAACTACAATGAACCTGCATAAGCATGAGTGTGCTGCTTTTATCAGGGTCTGTTTCCTGTAAAAACAACTGAGAAGCTGTTGTGGTCAGCAGAAGAGCCCGCAGCCCCACCCGCCTGGTCAGCCCCACACTAAAAAACAAAGGGGACAGCAGCAACAGCTTTCAACAATGTGACAACTATGTTCTCCGCCTGATGGCTGAGTTATCATCTGAGGTTACACTGCAGCAGCGAGGATGACAGGCAGAGAGTAATCACTCCCCCCCTCCTCCAGGAACCACAAACAGACCAGAGTCTGTTCTCAGTATATTGGTGTTAATGGAAAAGTAGTGACATGTAGGCCTTGCTTACTGTTGCATTTTCCATTGATTGGGGCCAAATTACACCTGAGATAACCGGGTTACTAATATCCACAGTTAAAATTTAGATTCCTGACGTGAGTAGTTTCTGACAACAAACGACTTTGTTTCAGGTCTGTACCAGTTCAAATGCTATGGTAACAAGAAGTTATTCTTATTTATGACATGGCTATGTTAAAAGAATACTCCAACGTTTTGGTCCAACTTACCCAGATTGAGACAAGATGTTCGATACCATTTTCACCTCTGTATATCCACTGTTTCGGTTCTGATGGGCAGCATTTCGTGTTAGCTTAGCACAGAGACTTGAAGTCTACAGGAGTCATTAGCTCATTAGCCCAGCTCCATCAAAGTGAAAAAAAAAAACCTTACAGCAACTCTGAACCTGTCTTATTTATGGAATGTGTCGTGTATTTGAAATACATGTCTTAGATTGTTTTTTTTTTAAACAAGGGTCTTTCTTAAAGAAGACAGATGATAGGAATTAGAGATGGTAGGAACTATAAGCGCTGAACATGTGTGTTCAGCCGCAGCGGTTATAGTTCATACCATCTAACTTCTTCTAAAATTACTCTCATAAAAAAAAAATCCGAAACATGTATTTCATTATCACACAACACACAATACATTGTGTAAATTAGACACAATTAGACACAAGAAAAATGTAAGAGCTTTCATGAACTGGCTGAACCATTACTGTGTAATGTCTTTTGGAAAGAGAGCAGCAAAGCAAACATTCATTGACATTTATGTCTCTGCAGATTACTTTACCATGAATTTTTATTGCGTTACCATCTAGTACCTGTGCTTTCTGAATATAAATTTACAGTCAAAAATTTAGCTGTTAGTTTAATTATTAATTTGCAATAGGCTAGCACCTTGCTATGCTTATTTAATCACCCAGTCATTAGCAATGTTTAGTTGTTGCCACTAGGAGGTTCCTTATTAACAGTTACTTATCCAGCAATGTTAGTCAGTTGGATGTATTCAAATTCATTGTGTGTGTATGCAGAGCTGGGGATATGGCAGGGCAGGGCATGTTGAGTATGTCGCGGTGAGTGGACAGATCATTGGCCAGGTCTGTATTTACATAAAGTTGACCTCAAGTCAACATTATGCAAATGAATTCCGTCGAACAGAAGGTGTGTTTAGTCACGAAATTCTGGCCAAACTATCAGATCAAGGTGTGCAGGTCAAATCCAAGACAATACTCAAAGACAACATTGTGTATTTCTCTTCTTATTAATTATTAAAACCGTGTTTGATTGCCATGTTTTAGTTAGCAACAGTCTCCCAGATGTAGGCGCGCAGGTGCAGTATGCAACGTGTTTTTTTTTTGTTTGTTTTTTTTTTTTTTTTTTTTTTTTTTTTTTGGTCAAGGTTTTTCAGCCTTCTAGAGACATAGCCTAAGTAACAATTATTTTCATTTTTATGCAAACAAAAAATGCATCCTGCTGCTAATTTTATTTGTGGTTACGAGAACTTGGTAAAATGATTTCAGCGTGTGTATTAGTAAACATTTTCAGCAAATTTTAACGATACCACAACAATCCTGATAAGATAATTTTGGTCACTATAATCGTGACATGAAACTTTCATACCGTTTCACCTCTATGTAATAGGCTACCATATATGTGGTACCGTGAAACCGTGATATTTTATGAGGCAGTATCTTTCTGTGAAAATCTTATATGTTGCAACCCTACTGTCAAGCAGGAGAAGAGAGAAGTTGAATTCTTAGATGAAGAAATCCAACCTTAAACCGTACCACTTGGTGCTCCAGCACTTCACGTGTTTTTGTCTGATTCACTGTGCAAGTACCAGGGAGAGACACAGGGCCAGTCCAAGGCATGAGCGAACTAAGCAGCTGCTTAGGGCCCCGTGACCACTAGAGGGCCCCCAAGAGCAATTAACTTAAAAAGAGAAAAAAGTAATTAACTATTTCCATATGTGAGTTTTGATGATTCATATATTATCAAATGTACGTTCTTGTACCAAAAAAAGCAAAAAAAAAAAAACTATATTTGATAACAGAGTGTAGTTTCAATACTGCCTCACTGCTCTAAATGTCAGAGCTCTGCTAGTAACGTGAGCTGATTTCAGATTAAAAAACATAGATCGGTAAAAGATGATGATCTTTGAGGTTTTATGTATTGATTCTCTGTGTGGCCAGTAGGGGGAGTTGCTGACTTTGCCAAATATTAATTGAAAGATTTTTCTGCAAGTTTGCAAATCTGCTGTCTGCTTCCATGGCATTAATCACTGTGGATTACAATCTAACTACAACAAAAAGATCTCACATTTAGTTTTACAAGTGTATTCCTAATGACAGAGTACAATAAGTAGAGTACGTTTAGGTGTGTGAATGATCAATAATCAGTATTAATGGCAGTAATAAAGGGCCCCAAAATCTAATTTTGCTTAGGGCCCCATGGAGGCTTGGGCTGGCCCTGGAGAGACATACCCAGTTTAAAGCTTTTCCCCCTAGGGTCCAGCATAAAGTGTGAGCTACATTACTTCCATCCTAGGAAGCAGTTGGTAACAGATAGGTTATCATGTGTGGAAGGGAAGTAGTCAGACAGCAAACCGCCTGTGGACAAATAGCCCCGATACATAACCATTCTCTTACATGGAGAGTCCTTATGACTAAACTCCACTGAAAAATCTCCCAACTGAATGGGACCTTGACTATCAGTAAAAATGCAAACCCCAAGATATAACTCCAGACAGTTCCTAAATCCATGGAGTCAGTCTTCAGTTCGGCACACATACAATCTACCAAGCAGAGTTTATTCTGATAACATTTAAACTGTTGTGGCTATAGGCCTCCACTGTGTATTCTGGTGGAGGCGGTGGCAGTAACGTGTAGCCTACCAGAGCTTAAGTTGGCATTTTATTCAAATAACTGTTGCTCGGTGTAATGGATGTATACCGAATTGAAGCATAGATCTTGATTAACTTTGTAAACTCTTAAGTCGTGTTCTACCTGGTAGTTGCCTGTGTCGGTAATCAAGAAAGCTTTAATTTGCCACCAATTTGAACAGACTTTGGCTTATCTGTGTTTCCATGCAGGAAACTAGGAGAAATGAAAAGCAGATGAGTTAATCAGGTCCGCAGGTCAGATTACTAGCTGATGCAGGACTTTTGGTTTCCTCCCTTCTCTTCAGTCATTGTGAAATCGCTAACGTATAGTGTGCAGTGATTTAATAGCGCGACCGAAGATTTATGCCTATCAGCTCCTAACATATATTCAACATCTATGCAATTTGTGTTAAAGCGTAGTCTGTCACAGTCTAGGTCAAATCCACGTAGCAAGAATGGCAGTGAAAACTCCTGGACGCTCAGAATCCGAGGCTTTCGCCTCGACTGTGTGTTTTCCTTTACCTTGGTGAAAACCTCCAGGTCGTCGTCTTCGTCCAAATCCAACATGTGTCCTGAGAAGTCCGCAGGGAGCGTCTGGCTGTTCATCTCAGATTAAAACTTTCTAAAGGCTCACGACTCATCGGAGAAACCTGAGATAAACTTCTGCCACAACTTCAGACCTGCGAAAAGCCGGAGAACGTTACAAAAACCAGGCATCCGATAGCCTCTTTCAAAATAAAGGTTACCTTCATTTTTTAAGTAGTCCTGTTGTCGAGGATTAATAAATGAAAAAAAAACTTTTATTCAACAGTTTCACAGCGAATGTTTGTTAAAAGTATTTTTTGTGTGTTAAATTTGCCTTTCAGAACATATTGCGCTAACTGGAGTTCGGTGAATGCAAGTGCTTTGACTTTTGCTTTAGTTCATGACTGTTAGGGCCTTCAGGACTATTATTTGGTAGTCTCTCTCTAACCTGTTTGTCCAAAAGTCCTACCATTCCCTCCTCCTAAGAGAAGTATTAAGATATGTTAGGCTGCCTGAAAAGGAACAACTGCCGTTGTTTCTGTTCGGGAAGATCAAGAGGAAGTTTAACTTTGACTTCCAGTCAGTGATCTTCATAAGGGAAAAAAAAACAACACCACAACAAACTATTACAATTTATGAACACTTTGAAGGCTATTTTTTCCTAATTCCTTATTATTGTTGTTGTTGTTGTTGTTGTTGTTATCATAGTTATTACCATTATTATTCTGTAGAAAAGTGTGTAAAATGGGTTTAGGTGGGTTTACCTTCTTGCGAACCAGAGAAAAAAATAACTCAATAATTATTTATTTTACATATATTTTAATTCTACATGGTCGCCATTATTTAACATAATGATTCCACTGAGATGTTATGTTTATTTTGTCTCCCAGAGGTGAGCTATTTTATACTTTTATTTCGAAGGCAAAAGCTTCCGGTATGATCTACAGATAAGTGGCTTTACGCAGCTGAGGCGCGCAGATACGGAAGTAGCAGAACACGAGATAGCGATCCCTCCCATTGATGTGATCCCTCCTCGATCCAGCCGTGCCTTGACTCCTCTCTTCACGATTCATCTGCCGTGGAGCGTTTGATTTTTCCATGCGCGCAATCAAAACTGTTGAAACTAAATGATTGAAGAGCCAGATTCAACTGCAACAGATGGAAAACTGATTTAATTAAGTGACATGGAATAGCATCCCTGTGTTCTATGTGAGAAATACCAAACGGGCATAAAAAGTGGCAAGTGTAAATCATCATGATCAAAACTGCAATCAAAGTTAATATGAACACCTGGCAAAAAATAAACACACTGACAATATAGGTTGATTGCTATGGGTATAATGGAATTCTGTAAAATTTATTTTTTTGCAATCTCAGCATAATTTCTTTCAACAGTGACATTGTCGCACTTCCTGATGCAGCATTTCCAATCATGGGGCACAGTTTGAGCTCCATTTATTCAAAATGTATTGAAATATCTTTCAGGAAAAGTAAAATTACAAAATGTGAACAACAGTAAGGACAGCAATGCACATTAATTCCTATTACATTATAAAATACACAACTGGCAGTGACTGAAACCTTCTGTGTCCAGGGTCAAGTAAACTGGTTCTTGTTTTTCTGTGTAGCCTAAAATTGCCAAACTTATGCTGCATTCAGGTTTCATCAGAAATAGTAGATACAAGCTTCCGAGTGGACAGTTTCATTAGGTAAATGCTACTAGAAAATCCTGTTCACAGCAGCTTTGGTATGGTCAGTGGCTTACTTATTTGGTGAAGTCTAATTTTACCAGCTTCTTGAATTGTGACATAACCAGCAAGGAAATACCTGCAGTCATGTGTAATGAATTCTATATAACACTGTCAACGAAACAAAATGAAGGATTTTCATCACACAAGTCAATTTGCGATCAAATGCCATGAGAAGATGGGATTACTTGCTGGATGGATGGATGGATGGATGGATGGATGGATAGATGGATAGATAGATAGATAGATAGATAGATAGATAGATAGATAGATAGATAGATAGATAGATAGATAGAGAACTTTATTTATCCCTGAAGGGAAATTCTGTTGTTGCAGCAGCAATTCACATACGTGACAAAAAATAATATAAAATAAAATAAATAACTTAGAAAAAACACACAATGGTGTGTGTGATTACAAAATCTCTATATACAAAAAAACTTCTATACTGAATAACAGTAAGTTGAGTAAAATAGGATAGCATAAAAATATAGCATAAAACTGCTGTACTAAAGTAATATAAAAAATGGTTATAGTCTGTGTGGCTGACATTACAGTGTTTGGTTTGCTGGAAAACTTAAATGTATCATGAATACATGCAGACTGTTACAAATGAAAAAGCTTGAATAAGGGGCAACCAAAGTTAACATAAAACTGCAATCATGGTGTCTTGGTGGCTTCAATTGAGAATTGTGTCTCAGGAGAGACACAGTGTAGAAGAACGCATAATTATTTATTACATAGAGTGACAAAATGATAGAATTCACTACAGTCTTTGGCGCCCCCATGGAGTCCAGACACTGGTGGTGGTGGAGGTTGATGAGGATGATGAGGCTGATGAACCTGGTGAATCTGCGAAGATGAGGCAGCGATGAGGAGGAGGGGCGCGCATTACCATTGCATGAACGCACTAAAGGCACAAAGAGAAAGGTAGTTTTAAAAAGACAGCAACAAGCTGATAGGCTAACAGTGAAGGTGTGTCGCCCTGCTATTGGATAGATGTGAACAGCTGTTGAACAGCTGATCGAGCTCAATTGACAGCCCGCAAAATGACAGCAGGAGAACTAGTGAGCATGCATGAGAGCTGTGACACGAAGAATGAATGGAGAGATATAAATACAAGCATGAAAAGATAGTCTTCCTGACTGAACTTTTGCTAAAGCTCCATTTCAATGAGCCATAAACTCAAATGGAGGTTTTGAACAGTTGTTGAAAGCATTATAGACTCACCTGCTTTGGAAGAGCACTGCCTTGTTTTTTTTTTCTCTCTGGATTTATAGGGTTTATTCGTGCTATTTGGAATTTATTTTCACTCAAGTCATGTGGCAAGTTTGGACAACACAAAAAGTCAAAAGCAGCATGAGAATTATATGCTGGGAAAATAAATGCAAGGTTTGTATACATTCAGTGCACACACACACACACACACACAGATATACTGAAAACATTTTGCCAAACATGAAAAACAAAATTATTGTGAACCAATACACATGTACATAGATCACTCACACTTGTACAACACACATTTCAGTTCAGAAGCATTCAAATTAAAAGTGCACATTTAGCCTAAGAAAGTGCTCTATTTTCTATGGAAAAACACAAAAACGGGCCAAAATATGCTCTTCAACAGTAAGCACAGGAAAGCACTCATGCTTATTTTGTCACCAGATGGTGCTTTGCCAATAGTTGCCATTCGACATCTAACCATGACTGTGGTAAGATCAGTACCCAGAATCCTGCATATGTGAACATAGCCACTGTAAGGAATACAAAGTGAGACTAGGAAACTGCCAGCAAAAATTTTGCCAGCATGTAACCAAACAGTTTATCATGGACACTATGAAGTCTGAGCAAGTGGTCTTTTTGAGGCAGAAGGCATCAATGTGGGACGGTCTGAGATATTGAATGGCATGAGAACTTTGTTCTGTCTTGCATGGGCTTCACCCTATGGGCAATGAAGTGTACCTGCATCACCCCATAGCTCACCTCCACAATCCTAGTTAATTAGTTTAAACTTTCAGTACCCAACTGCACAGACAGCACATAACTAGACTGCATTACCTAGCATAACTCTCAATGTCAGTATATCCGTATCACATTCATAATGTAAAGAGAGTAGGACTGACGTACACTGACCATGTGTTCTTTGAGAAGTGACTGAGAAGTAATTGGTGTAATCCAAGCCAGCAACATTTCATAGTCAATTTTAATAAAGTGCATTTTAGTTAACTTACAGCCCCGTTCACGATTGGCATAAAGTCACATTAAGATGCCTGGTGCTAATAACTTCAGGCTCACGCACACGAAGCCCCCGGTCTTACCTGTCTTGAGCCATCTGAGCCTGAAGCTCAGAGTCTGCAGGTGTCTCTCGCACCTAGCTGTTGCTAGACATGAACATGGCTGACGTTAGTTACTTTGTAAAATCTTTACAAGGCTGTCGGACTGATGGTCATGCAAGTCAACCATCTATTTTCCATTACTGACTCGTTTCAATTAGGAATACGTGGAACGTTAGCAGATGAAAAAAAATAGCTAACTAACGTTAGCTTAAGTTGGCTGATAAACTCTACGAAATGTTGGCAATGATTTGATTTGGAAGTCAATATATTGATATTAGTATGACACCATATCAACTGTATTAATAAAACATGTACACTAATAACTATAAAGTCAGTGCAGGTATAACTTACGGTCACAACCCAAGCCCAAGCCGCAGAAGATTTGAAAATGGCCGAGAGAACTTCCGGCGTCACTTCCTCTTCTGAACATTCTTTTCCCGAAATCTTATGTAAACCAGTCTCATAGATTTTAACTTATTGAATCTTGCTTGTTCCACAAATAGCCCTATATAAATCATGTTCAGACATTTAACTAATAAAATTTCATTTTTTCCTGAATTAACAAATTTATGCTGATGTTGTCCATGACCATCGCATGGCATTTTCATAACCGTATATTGATACCGGAGTCAAGTGATCCTGATATGAAGCAAGATTAATCTAAAATTTTATTTTAAGCTTACACTTTATTAAATTAGAAAAAAATATCACACATTTCTACCACTTTTTAAACAAACCTGGTAAACTCAAACTGTTGTAAATTTCTTCACAAATTAGGGTTTTCTTGCCGAAATCCTAGTTGGACTTTAAATTGGTGCCATAAAGATCTGGAAACTAGGACACCACCAAGATGATTTTTCTCTGTTGTGATCTGCCAGATTCGCTCCTATTGGATGCACTGAGGTGTCCTCACTGAGCGCTGCGCCCAAGTTAAACCTGGCTGAACTTGGGCGCAGCGCACAGGATGCAAGCGCGACTCTCGCACTGCACTCAGCTCGGCGCCGCACAGACGCGCTCTTGTGCTACACAACACATAGACAATGAATGGGTTCAACGGCGGAGGGCTGGAGTTTGCTCGTTCTATCTGAAAGCCCCTTTACTCTACTGCGCAGACCCCCAAGTCAAGGTCAAAGGTTGGTTGCAATATGGCGCCGATCAAAAGTGCAATTTTCGGGCTTCAAAACGGCCTTGCAGAACCCAATGGGTGACGTCAATCTTGCGCCCTCACCAATCTTACGCCCTCTCCCGCCTCCATATTTCCCTCTCTACCGATGTGCCAGCTAGGATGGCACCATGAGCCCAGGCTGCAATGAGGGCTCTTCTTTTTCTTTCTTCTTTTTCTTTTTTTTTTCTATTTCTTTACCTGCATGTAGTTGTTTACTTGCATGTTGGACGTGTGCGCATGTGGGTTGTTTCAGGCGTTAAGTATGTGCATGAGCGTAATTTACAGCACCCTTTTCTGATTACCCAAAAATGTCCCCACCACTAATTTGATATTAGTTTTGTATGCGTTTAAATAAAATATAATTTGCATGGCTCTACAAAGGGTTAACTTTTCATGGTACCACACAGTTGACAGAGAGTTTCTACTGGTGGTTGTTTGCTTTCTTCCCGCCTCCTTTACATGCAGCACTGTGATTGGTGGAGTGCAGTTTGACAGAAAATCAGTACCATAGAACACAAGACAGTCCAGGCTGTTGTGTAGCAGGTGATTTCCCCTCTGTGATCGTAACGTTATGGTACCGTTATCAAATTAAACACATTGTTCGGTGATATGAAAGGTCTTGCTAAGATTATGGTTTACAACCAGTAACTAGTCTAACTAACAGATAATGAAGTTTGCTAGCAAACTAAATGTAGTGACAGGGTGTGTTGTAGGCAGATTTTGTGCTATTACTTTTGACTTGGCTAACATTAACTGTTCCTCTGCTCATGATGGCATTATCCCCTTTGTCCGGATAGCATCAGTATGGCTAACAACTGACCCTGCAAACTGTTACTGTAACTACCTATACTACCTAATACTATATCCAGGTCATATAGCCAAACTATGTCTCCATGGCTTTGATTCAGACTCAGAGTGAAATATGTTTGTTTATTCATATGTAGTGGTGGCGATACACAACTGCAGGAAATTTGGAGTGATATTCTGCATGGTACATGATACAGTTTTTCCATAGTACATA
>OMKZ01042695.1:9797-29687 GCA_900302535.1 Neoniphon sammara
TGTGTGTGTGTGTGTGTGTGTGTGTGTGTGTGTTTGCATCACAGCAATATGTAGCTGATGTCTTTCAGTCAAAGTCAAAGATTAATTGTATTGTAAATATAATGCTCAAATTTCCCACTGACATTTGTAAACAAATGCCAAAGGTGATTGGTTAATTTGATTTATTCATAAACAGTACACCCAATCTTTGCATTGTATCATGGATAGTTTATGTCATATATATATATATTACAAATAAAAGATTTTCATTTGCCAATGTACAGAGAACAAGTCCCATAAGTCACTGATACAGGCATGAGTGCCAAGTTGTTCTCTTTTCTCCATCTTGAGAGGAGGTGGACTGCTTTTCTCCTTTACTCCAACACTTTCTGGTTCTACTTCTTAACCAAATGGGATGAGCAGTGGCAGAGGTAAATGGACAAGACAGATTTGTCTGAAAGGACCTAAAGCTGCGTGTGTAGCTCATGTCTCTGTCTTTTCACAGTCAGATTAATACTCTCAGTTAAGTGTCCACTTGGTAAACAAAAAAAAGGCACATGTCATTAAGATGCTATGACACACACACACACACACACACACACACGCGCGCACACGCAAATGAAGTGGAATCAAGTGTGTAATACCACACTGTGTTTAGAAAAGGCAGACCACACCCTTTATCTCTCTCTGCCTCTCTCTCTCTCTCTCTCTCTCTCTCTCTCTCTCTCTCACACACACACACACACACACACACACACACACAGGGCATCCCCTGAGAGAAACTGCTGTCCTGTGAAGAGTTTTCTATTCCAATAGCATGCATGGTATCAATCAAACAATTTAGAAATAACAATAATAAATAACCCGCATAATAAGATCATCTTTCACAGTGTGATGCCATGAAATATGTTTCTGTGAAGACTGTGTGTTGAGTGGGACACCTGTTGAAGACATTATCTTCTTCAGGAAGCACTGGCTACTACAGGAGCCAAACATATAACCGTCTGTGTCCCGCAGAAATCATATTTCTCCAAAAATCAACTTCCCAGCAACTGAGAATGGTGGATTGATTTTCTCATTGCCAGACATAATTTTAATGCATTATCAGTGGGTTTACTTTGTCACAAAACATTTTAACATGTAGCAAGTGATGTCACATTTCTCACTGATTTTGAGACACAGATGACACTTCAATGTCTCAAAAAAAAAAAAAAAAAAGATTGTGTCATATGATGAACATGGCACAAATTATAATGCGGAGAGATAGTCTGTATATGACAACCTGCATACCTACAGAACCTATAATAATGTGGCATGGAGTGCATTTTAATTGGCATTGTAGTAATAAACCTGGCTTACATCATCATCTTGTATCATCCATGTTGCATGTCCATCATTCTGGCTCTCTTCAATGTCAAGTAAAACAGTATACCCTAAAAAAAGTAGCAACCAGTATAGAGAGATAAACAGAAGACAGTTCGGTCAGCTGCTGGACACAAGTTGCCAGTAGGGAGCCATTAGCTAGCTAACAGCGGTGCAAAGCGGTGCTGTAATACACTTGGCAGAGCGAGCTCAGCGATGGCGTTGACTACTGACGCACTGAGAGAAAAGCTTGGCTACCTCTACTGTGCTACTCTGCCCACATGTGCTGGTCTGTTCTGCGTGCAGTTGCATCACCGAGAGAGACAGAAAAAGACAGACACAGAGAGACGGTGAAAATGTGTTAGAGACATTTTGAAAGAGTGTGTGAGCATGTGTGTGAAAAGTGGTCTGGAGGTTGTGGTTAGGAGAAATAAACAAAAAGTCTGTGTGAATAGCCCTAACTACTGGCTTTGAGAGGAATTGACATTTACTTAGGATTTTGGAAAGTGTGTCCTTCAAGTACACATTATGTTACCACAGCAGCCTTAACTGTGAGCAAGATTTAAGTTAAAAATTACTTCCAAATCACTTTAATCTTTGTTCATTTTTTTTAGCTGTCATAATAGGAAAAATGGAAATCATAATGTAAAAACATGCCAATAAGAAAGGAGGCTTAAGGTCTAACGTCAGATTCAGTAGGAAAAACGTAGATTTTATCATGGCTGCAGAACAGTGGACCACCTTTTTTAACCCTCTCACAGACAACTGAGAGGGCTTTCAACCGTGCTCCATGATGTATCATGTGCAGTGCTGCAGGATTGGGTATTTATGGGCTGCAAACCATTCAGAGCCAATGCACTGAACTGAGCTGCACGCTCAGAAGGGATGTCAAGTTATGTTAATTACAAAATATTTTATGTTAGTGTGTTGGTTTAACCATTTTGCGTATGTGGAGGTATTTTAAAGGTAATATGGTCATGGCCTGTCTCTGAATAGACAGCCAGTCTGCTAGGGCTGTCTGGGCAAGGCAGCTTTCCTGATAAGACAGATTTGCTTCGTATGGGACCATGTCCGCAGAAGACATGATATTCTGTGCAGACTTTCAGGGACGGGCAGGCTGACTTTTCTTAGATATGATTTGCAATGTGACTGAGATGCAGACAATGTGGCTTTGGTTAACTTAGGTAAGCATAGTTTCCTGTTCAGGATCCAAATACCAAATTAGAATATAGATGGGTAAACAATAACCTTATTTGGATATGTAGTAATCTTGTGGGTCTAGTGAAGAGCTCTAATACTCCCTGTTATGAAGTAACCCTAAGAATTTGGATGGCAATACACAGTGTTCTCACTTGTACTGCTTATCTTTGTTTTCCTTGATCTTTGCCTTAAGTTAAGTTCATTAAAGGTGGGCAGCAGACTCTGACAAAGGTGCACCTTGCCCTCCCTCCAATTTGTGATATTCATGGACAGGATATCAAAGTCCAGCACAAACCTGGACGGTGTCCAGCTCAGTGACGTTAGGGCTCCGTCTCTGTTGTTTGCAGATGACGTTTTTCTGGCTTCGATGGACTGGGATCTGCAATGTGTGTTGGAGAAGTTTGCAGCTGAGAGTCATGCAGAGGGGAAGAGAGTGAGCACCTCCAAGGCTGAGGTAATGGTTCATTCCTAGAAAAAGGTGACCTAACCCATTTAGGGGAAGGGTGAGCAACCGCCACAAGGAGAATGATCATGTTTCTCAGAGGCTTTTTCATACACGAGGGAAGAAGGGATCCATTGATCATGTGGGATCGTGACATTGACTCCTGTTTGGGTACAGCAGCTACAGAAAAGTTGATCTTGTATGAGACTGTGTGAAGAAAATGTCTTTATTCTGACCCTGCCATACGGTCACAAACTCATAATAGTCATGGGAAGTATGAGAGTGAATACACAAGCACCTGAAATGAGGTTTTTCCATAGGGTTGCTGATCTCACTCTTCATGACAGGATGAGGAGTTCAGTGCTGTGGATGAAGCTGAGCCACTCCTTCTCCACTTTGAGGAATCAGTTTAGGTGGTTGGGGCACCTGACGAGGACATCCCTCCAGTGCTTTGGTTTGGAGGGACACTGGGCACAACCGTCAGGTAGGAGTAGACTCAGATCTCCCAGACAGCTTGGGAGCACCTGGAGGAAACTGTTTAGGAAGATGACATCTGTGCTGTTTTGCTCTATGATCACTGCAACCCTGATTTGAATAATCGTCTTGAAAATGGATGGGTATTATTAATGGGTCTTTTCCATAAGCAATGGCATTTTTTTAATATGACCTAAAGCATCAGTTCCCAAATGGGGTCATGGAGCCTCAGTAGTCTGTAAGTTGGGTTTGAAGGTAGTGTCTAGAAAAAAGAGTTGCTAGATGCTAGATTCCTGGGGCATTTCATTAAACTGGGGACTGAATTTGGCCTTTTAATATAATAACTGCCTCTTTCCTTTGTCTTTTCTATGCTGTGTCAATCAAACCACTAACATTTGAGATGTTTATTGTCCTCAAAAATATTTCTTCTTACCAGAGCCACCAGGATATCTAGACATGTTATGACCACTGATTATTATGACAGCCTCCACAAGAGCACCATGGTAATGTCTGTCAAAATGTGCTCCTGCAGAGTTTATGTTACTCTTTCCATGACCTGAGATGGGTCTTGTTTTTTTTCACCAGCTGGCAAACATGGTATGTTCAGTGTCTAGCAGATGTTTGAAGCAGCAAATTACAACCACTCTAGTTACAGTGCTTCTTCCTTTTATGTCAACGGAGAAGAAATTTTAAACTTTGGACCAATAATGACCAATAATGATCAAATTACTGGCAAGGGGTTCAACAAAAACGATAGGGAGATCATTAGCAATTAATTGAGTAATTACTAATTAGTAATTACATGTAATTACTTGATTGCTATTTTTTCTAGGCTTTAGGAATGCTTTCACTCTGCCTTTCACACTTTATTTTTTGACATGTGACAGAAATACATTGAAAATGTGTATAAGGGAAGGAGTGAAAATGTGAAAATGACAGTATTATGTTTGAGGGTGTGTGTGTGTTTTTGTGTGTGTGTGTGTGTGTGTGTGCTTGTGTAGAGTAAATAAGTTTGCTTCTGCCATGACAACCGTCCACCCTCTCATACCCTGGAGGATAAAGGACCTCTGTTCTCCTTCTCTTTTTTTCATCTGTTTCTACACTGAGCACACACAAAAAACACACATTTTCTGTCTGTAATTCATCTGTTTCTACTAGAACAATAGCTCATCATCAGACAAGTAGCTACAACAGGTCCAGATCCAGTCGGCAAAATCCCTGTCTTTATTATCATGTTTCTGTGTGTGTGTGTTTCCTGAGTTTTGCCCAAATCTCTCTCTCTCTCTCTCTCTCTCTCTCTTGGTTGCACACACCTTCTGTCACACACATACACACATCAAGTTAGCCCCAAATCCCTTTCACATCCATGCCCAGACTGGCCGTCTGGCAATTCTGGCAAAATTCAGATGGCAGCCTGTCACTTGGACCGCAGAACACAGCTACTCAAACTTCATCAACAACAAACCTAAGGAGAAAAACATGTCACACTGGCCACGCTACTTGGTGGAGTGGTCTCTGGGAAGTGCAGCTCGCCAACACAGCACAAGACAGCTTTCACCAAATAAGTCACCAAATAACAAGGATCTTGAGGATTGTGACATCCTAGTGTCGTGTTCAGAATTTGTCTAAATAATTTCTAAAATCACCCTAACCATTGTAAAATAGCCCTAACCCTAACATTAACCCCAGACTAAGCAACATTAGTCTTGGGCTGTGGGGGTTGTGGTCTTTCTTGTATGCTATCACGGTAGGTCTAATCTAGTCTCATTTTAGTTGTATGATTTAAATAGTCCCGTGATGTTAGCTTGCTTATATATGAAGATTACTGAATTTTGTTGGTATGTAAGATTCTGTGACCATCATAACTTGTGCCATCAATTATAGCAAATCCTCAATGAACACTGATGGCAGCGTTTGACCACAACAAAAATCTTCTTTCTCCAAAAAGCCACCTCTTCGGGAATTCAGTGTAAGAGGCCGGTCCCAGAGCCAAGAAACCTACTCCCTCTCTTCAAACCCAAACAAAAATGAAGAAGTGACTGACCCCATTTTGGCTAATGAAGCTCTTGAGTTGGTGTTAGGGGAAGATGTCTCATAGTCATGGCTTTTACTTCAGTGTTTCATGCATTAGTTTGTGAAACACACAGTGTCCGAATTGGGAATTGCTGGAGTTCTATTCAAGCTAAGGGGATAAATGTGAACGGGGCAGTGTTGCCATATATCTATGGTTGTCCTGGGAGCCTGTGCTTAGGTATTGACAGTGTGCTGTTCCCTCAGTTTAAACTGTTACAAAGATATCATCATCTTCTGTGCTTAGAGACTGTTCAGCTGTTTTCTGAGGGAGTCCAGATTTCCAAAGGGAATGACTGTCCTTAGAAAAAAAATGGTCCTTTCAGCTCGAGGCCCATCTGGGAAATGTATTTCCTCACCCTAGCACTAAGGATCAATGAAATATTTTCCTCTTCATATAAAGGGACCCACCAGCAGTAGGCAAATGACCCATTTTGTACCTAGTTCTAATTTAACAAACAAGGGCACAGCAGATTAGCTGGACTCACAGTCCTCACAGTTAGACTGCCTGCTTTGAGAATGGAAGGATGAGGGTTAGATTTGGCCAAGTTACTCGGTCCTGGTAGCTGGATTGAAATGGGAACAACAAACCTGAATTTAAAATGATGCCATCATTTGACAGTTCCCTAAATAAGAATGCGAGAAAGATCTAGCCTGGCTGACACCAGTCTTTAGAGTCTAGAAAGTTTTTTTTTTTAATCTTTTTGGCTTATTACACATAAGATGAGGGTACTGGGCTGAGGGGCTGAGGTTGGTGCATACAAGAAGCAGACTCACTTCCAAAAACAAAGTATTACTCACAGGTCATTGTGACTTCAACAGTGCTTACTTTCTTACTCCTAAGAAGCACTGTGTTTCCCCATGTTATCTCATCTGTTTTAATGATACTGTTCTCTGTGTTAACACAGCTGGGCAACAAGTCTTTGCTTTGCTTGATACTAAAGCATATTTATCTGGTGATTAACACATTTGTTCTCAATATTTCAGAGCTGTGACATACATCAGTGAATGCAACGGAGCAGTAGCAAACGATTTAAATAATAAGCAAACTCATTACACAGGCAAATTCAAACATTTGTTCTCTTTATTTGGCACAACACAAAAGTGCTTTATGGTAACACTGCCCATGATTAGTTTGGCATGAAAACAACCTCATGGTTTTATTGGTCTCATTCATTATGCTCTGGAATAAAACCTGTCCTTAAAACTGTTTAGAAATGTAACTCAAACAGTTGATTATTCTTTCTTTACTGCTTGGTAAGGCACAATATAACTGTAAAAACTTACATACTCTGGAGACAATTACATTTTTTGTGCAAATGTTTTGGGATTTCAGTTTTCAATCTGCTTTGGCGTTATTGCTCATTGTGTTTTGGACTGCAAATAGGATGCATGACCCTATATGAACTTTAACACTGCAAAAAATGACAAGCCTAGCAAGTAATATTCACTTGTACTCAGGATTATCAGGTACATTTCAATATATTTTGTGAAATTATTTCATTTCACTGGCAGATTATTTGGCCAGTGTCAAGGAGTAACACTTTGATGATAATGGGAACATACTGAAATAAGGTTGATAGGCCTCTTGATACAAATAAAATCACAAGTTGCATATATTAAAAATAAAATCTGAAACTTATTTGTTCTTTTTTGCAGTGTTGACATATGGGACCTTAGGTGTATTAAATGTATACCAAAGTACATCTTACTAAGTACAGAATGCTATAAACCACAGAATGTTCTTACATAAATATGCTGGCTTTCTATCAAAGTACAAAAAAACACAGGTTTAACACCTCTCTTGAAATCAATAACTTATCCCTACAAATTGCATTTTTATTGTTATTATTGCAGACAAAACCCCCAGCTCATAATTTCACATTGTTTGGTCAGATATACAAGTAATTGTCAGAACAGTTGAAAGCACAACAATACATTTTTCCATTTTTTCTTATAAAAAATGAATGAAAATAGAGAATCTTTGGTAGCTAAGCAAAAATAGAATAAAAAATGTCTATATATAAAAATGCATTGAAATACAATAAGTAACTTACAATAAGTAACAGGTTAACAGCTACAGCAAAGGGCCGACAAGTCGGAGAAATCCAGCTTTGACTTAATAAGGAACTGCGTATAAAAAGGACACTTCTATATTTTATATCACAAAAAGATCATAAATTACTTGAGACCTTCAGAATGCACCTGTCTTTGGACAGCATCCCAACACCTTGATGCAATGCAAAGAGAACCACTGAGGTATTTCATCTCCATTACTATACGTCAAGCATCATGCTGGACAACGGGAGAGACATAAAAGTGCATAGGAATTAAACTCATGTCCACTCCTGGTCTATAGGAAACATAGGACTTGTTTCATTCCAAAATATTGCTCCCTTCCAACAAGTGCCCTTATTCACATTCCTACTTTCAGGTAGTATTTTTCCCCATCCCATACATTTATCATACTTTTCACAAAATATAAGGGCTACCATCCCCCTTCTTCTACTATTGCAAGTGTTCACAAATATTTCCACTCTGTCATTCAACAGATTGGCAGCACGATAAACTGAACCCAATCTGGGAAAAATGATAAGTGAAATGAAAAGTGAAATGAAATGAAAGTGATATAACTAGCTACACTATCACTGCTATGTGAAGGAAGTGAGCAAGGGCATGTGGAAGGTGAAGTCACAAAAATCTTTGGATTGGAACATGTCCAAGATGTCCACTTGGTGGTTATCATTCATCTTGGTAGAAAGTAATACATTAACAACAATAGTGTTCAAACCTTTTGAAACATACACTCATCATTCATATTAAAAAAAGAAAAACAAGGTCATTGTTTCTGTAGAAACAAAACAGTCACAGCAGCAATGATACACCGTCTCTCTTCTGGTCACATGACTTCACCTGGTCACCTGATCCGGTGGAGCGTATATCTACCAATCAAGTGATCAGTTTGAGATTCTTCACTTTGTAAACGTTGAGAGAAACACTGCATTCACGTCATATGGGAATAATCAACGCCATAATCGACGGTTTGTTTTGATGTTGGTCGCTTGTTATTGTCCACCTTTTCACATGTTGCACAAAGTGATTGATACATTTAAGTTTATGTTTAACAGCAAACTAATGATTGCAATGTCAACCACAAACAGAAATTCCAGCAAGTAGTCACATCCTGTCATGAAAATTTGATAAAAAAAATGACTTCTGTAATGAAAATCATTGCATATGCTCATTTTATTTGAAATAAATATTCCCTACACTTAGCATCAGGTATTTCCTTATTTTGTTGTGTAGAAATCTGGATCTATCGCCAAACTCCATCTTCCAAAGCACTACTTACCTCCTCAAAGCTGAGGAGAACAGTATCTTCGAGGAGGAAGCCTGTGTCTTTCCCATATGACTTGAGTGCAGCAAAAGAAAGAGAGCAGCTCTCCATTTCCTGGCCCTTTCTACACCACATCACCCTTTCTAAATGGACTCATTGCTCTCCCTAAAACAGATTTAAAAACACTGGATAGGTGTACAGCAAAGCTTTCCCCAGAATAAAGGCCTCTTGAAAAATATTAGGCCATGTGACATTAAAATACTCCATTAAACCAATACAAGATAAATTCTTGTCGATGTGGGTGTTTGTTTTTCAAGACAGAGTGAACAACCCCACCTATTCACCTGCTTAAGCATGGCAGGGCAACATCTTTGGCATTCGAAAATGTGGTTCTGATTCAAATCTGCTATTTTTTTCTTTGTCTGTCTGTTCTCTGTTTACCTGGCCACGATATATAGCCACATCCTTATGCCATATAGAAGGCTTGAACAAACACATCTGTCAGGGAACGGCAGGTGGGAGTTTTGGTCTCACTAAATGTCACAGCTTCCACTGGCATGTATTTTGCAGTGGTCTTTTTGCATCCCTCATTTCATTCATTTGGTGGGGACAACTTGCAGATTGGAGTTTCAGCTATACAGACATTTATTGGATGCAGAACTGCTCTGATGGCAGAGACAATCTTATGGGCTGATTTGAACCTCAGCGGGCCACATCCACAGTCTCTCTGGCCAAGTGACAGTCTGAAGCCCAGTGAAAAAGACAAGGGTAAGAGGTAGCTAATATTATGAAGCCTAGCACTCTTGCTATTAATTGCAATAAATGCAATATAGCCATACTAAGTTGTCTAGGTTAGCTAGTTTGCCTACAGTAGTTGACTTTCTACTAGCCATACTATCCCATAACAATCTCGATAAGCTAATTAGCTAGCCTGCTAATATTCCATGATCATGAATGCCATTGTCCTGAATGGATGAAAAACATGTCATTGTCATATTATTATTATTATTTTTAATATATTTTGATCAGAGTTCTGTCTTTGCCATTCAAGTTTGCCAGCTAATTTGTACTTTAAAAAACCTGTTTCTTTGGCTCCTCCCAATGAGGTTTGTCTCAACCAATTTGATTAATTCTGCCCCCAAAGCAGCTCTGCCTAAGGAAAATGTTTGTATAACTGCAACAAGAGTGAAAGCAACCCATAAAGAGAGTTCAGTGGTAAATGATGACTACTGTCTGTGTGTCATACATCCAGCACCATATCATAGTGCGTTTCCTTTTTCCTCTTCCCACACTTATTTATCAGCACTGCATACAGCGTCAGAAGTATGACCCAGTAACTGGCATACACAATTGCCCCTATAATCAGAACAATCTTCTCTGATTCAGGAAAGGGTTTTCTAGTCTCCTGGATTACTGTGTAAATAATCCCAATGAAGAGGATGGTGAACCAAACTGATATGGGAACCAGACCGATGAAGTTCACCACGATTGTTTTCCTCCCCGAGGTACCCCATCCAGCTTTATTGATTGTTGCTATTGCAAACATTTTGGCTGGCAACAGGCTTGACATGTACAATACAGAGTAGAATGACATGAACACCATGACAATGTTACCTCGGAGGCAGCTGGCAAATGACGACTTGATCAGTGCCACTGCCTGGACAATAAGGAGGAATAACAGAATATTCCAGAGCCTTCCTTGGTAGAAGAGCTGTATCGCAGTGGCAATGAGGAAAAATGGGAAGAACCCTGTGATTACAGCCTCATAGGTCATCCATAAATGGTGCTTGTGGAACCACATGGAGTTGTAGAGCCACTCTCTGAAATACGACTTACTCCACCGAGTCTGCTGGTTAAGCCAGCGCAGGTATGTAATCGGCGTCTCGGTGAGGCATTTCGACCTTGCCGTGTATTTGGTTGCATAGCCGAGGCTGAGGACCCTGTTCGTGAGATGGCGATCATCCCCAAAACTGCAGTGGGATCCCATGAAGGTCTGGTTGTACCAGTCCTCAACAAACTCATGCAGGAGGGAGTTCCGGTACATTCCTAAAGGTCCACTGATGCATTGGACACAGCCAAAGTAGGACTGGCATGCCCGCTCAATGTTGAAGGCCATCCAGTACCGTACACTGCTCAGGAAGGAGATCCACGACTCATATTTATTAAGGATCTATGGAGAGAATGATAGACAGAGAGGACGATGGTAAAGAAATAGGAGGATCCAAAATTCATCAAATTTAGAAAACCTGCAAACCTTGAAGCACAGCTATAATAACTATTATACAAAAAGCTTCCAGACTTTCCAGACTTTCTTAACAACCGGCAAGCCATACAGTTGAGAACTTAAATTTTGCAACTATACCTGTACGTCTCCTCCAACTCCTCCCACCATTGGGTCTTCTTCTAGAACCTTCACCATCTCCACCGATGATGCTGGGTCCAGCATGGTGTCAGAATCACACACCTGAGTGAAAACACACAAAATACACAGAGTTATTTGTGTTTTAGAGCTGAGAATCACAGTTAACTGGACATGCCATTATGTTACACAATTTGAAGGTGGCACACACTTTATCTGCAACACCAAACACTGTGAAAATAAGGTATTCCCACCTCCCCCAACTTAATCTTTAAAATGGGAAGCATGTACTTATATGAAACCATTAAGAGGTGTTGTGATGCATCTTATGACAATGTCTTCTAGCCACTTTTCCTCTTGTTCACCTTATTGCTCCAGTAATTTGAAAGAGACTGGGAGTCGTCAATTCTAATGCAGAATGATTGACTGCATCAGATTATTTGTCCTCTGAGACCATCATGAAGTTTGTGTCAAGTATATAAAAACAACAGGCCAAGTTGTTAAAAAATGTGTTTCCTGTTCTCAGCTTTCTAGTTAGTATGATTTGAGTCATGCTTGTAATTTTAAGTAGGATTTCAGCAACTAGAGCCTGCAATCATTCAGTGGTTTTTCATAGAAGGATCTTTTCACGCCTAATTTGGTAAATCTTGTAGATGAAGTCATTGTGCCATATTAAGTTGTGATTATGTTGAATGCGTAATGCTTACTGATTGCTCCTCTCTCTCACATACTCGCTGTCCCTTTTCTCTACTGTTAGTCTCTCTCTCTCTCTCTCTCTCTCTCTCTCTCGTTTATTCTCTAAATGTCTAATGTATTTCTAACAAAATCAGATGATAAAAACAAGGGTTGCGCCCATGCACTGACAGCAATCAGAAAACATCTGTTAAAAGATGTAGCTCGGAGATAACAGTGAAAGAGGCATGCAACACTGGGGCTCTAATGTTGAAGATTACTCACTTGATTACTGGCAGCGTCGCAGTGAACAATGCTGCAGTTTTGAAATCTCTCTTAAATGAGTGTTTTTTGGCAATCTGTGGCCTATTGCAGGTTTTGGATAGCATCATGATAGAGAGGGAGTTTTTATTCTCACAGAAAATCTCATTTCTGTTTAAAACTATCAAGTGGTATGTTAATAAGGCTAATTTTTTTGCAGCTTTACACAATCATCAAGTCATCCTCTCTTAGCTGCCATGTTTAATTATTTTCTCACAGCATTTTAGAAACAGCAATTATAGAACCTTAGCAAATAGGTTTTTATGTAGTGCTATAAAAGCTATGATTTTGAAAGTGTAATCTGCATAATAAATCCTAAAGCTAAATTGACTTTTATAGTTGTTTCTACCTTTCTGTTCAGCTGCACCCTAAAGCAGACAGATAAAGATTTATCAACTTTTCAACAGACAAGCTTAATTGACAATCAAAGCTCAAACATTTTGAGTCCATAAGGGCATTTTTGAATTAATTGTCAGGGGAAGAGGGCTTTGTCTCTTGATCACATTGGAGCCTTGTCCTTCTGGATTCTCAGTTTTATGAACAGTTGTCCATGTTTGCAATTATTAACTGACCAGTCCAAGATAAAGAAGAACAAGCTTTGAATTCTCTGTTATGATACAGCCCCATATCAATGTAGACTAGAGTTCTTGGAGACTGAGGAATGGGACTTATTCATAAAAATGTGGATATAATAAACTGGCTTAGGCTGTTTCACCAGTGCCACATTGCTGCAGCATTTGCAGGATTACATTTTATGAACTGTGCTATCTTACTTTTACAAGCTCAAGTTGGGCAGTTACCAAGTTTTCTGTCTAAAGCAGTGGTATTATAAAAGAAATGCCATTAGTGTATGCTTGGAACATAAATTGTGTCCAGGCAATTGCAATGAGCATACAGAGTCACGCACCAACTGACTTTTCGGTGCTGTATGATGTTCTATGAGCAAACCAACGGTAGTCACAGCAAATTACAGTCATGAAACCACCTAGGTGGGAGAACAGTCTCCAGGAAGGTGACTGTCAATCAGCAAAGGGTTGACTGCAACCTGACCTCGGTCTGAAGTAATCCATGAAGAAGACCCCATGCTGGGTATGACAGAGAATGTCTTGTTTCCTGAAATAATGATTCAGCTCTGTTGCTTGTAATTGGATGGTGTGGCAGTAGTGGGCAGGTTAAAGAGGCAGACTCGTGATCAAAAAGGTCGTTGGTTTGAGTTACAGTGGCTGGGAAAACCTCAGCAGGAGAGGTGAATGATTACCACCCATAACTTCTGCAATAAAGCCGCTCAGAGGAGTGTTGTTGTTCCCAGATGTCTGAATGTGGGTGAAGCAGGTACATTTTTTTCTCCAGTTTTCAGTTTGTTTAGAAATGTGTTTAGTCAAACAAAATTTTTAGAAATTGCTATCATTTTTGTCAGTTGTCTGAAATTAGGTTGACTCTTTATGACAAATGCTCTAGAAGCAGACTAGGTTTTTCATGGTGCTCATTTACTTAAGACCTTGTCATTTGATTCCTGATGATGTGTTTGATCAATCATTTGTGATTTGTTTAGGTAGCAATCCAACTGACTGAAACAAAACTTATAAAAATAAAAAAAAATCACATACTCTGTGACCACCAGATGACCTTAATTTGATGGGGCTGCATAAAGATTACTTTTCACAATTAATGGACTGAGTTCTGATCAGTCCAACAATTGAAACAAAGATACCGAAGGGGGAAAAAAACTCCTGGTAGCTGAAGAGAATATATGAATAACATCCTTTCATATTATGACAGGGACATGCCATATAGACTTATTGAACCTATCACTACCAACAGTCTGTGAGCATCCCAGTTCACTCTGTGATATGGAGAAGTCTACTGTGTTGTCTACTGGTGCCTGTTCTGCTCTTTTACTCTTAAGTACTAGTGAGCTTGTGTCTCTTGTAACACTTGCTTGCAGTATGAGAGCATGATGCATTTCTCTGTGTGATAACATACTTGGCACCGACTTTAATGTGTTCGACTGCTGTTTATGTTTTGCGTCACACCATACAGATGTTAGCATCATTAGACTGCGCAAGCCAGACAAACATCCCACCCGGGGGAAGATATAATCTTAGCTTCATTGAAGTACACTGAGATTTTTATTGCCTTTCTGATTTTGATTAATTCAGTTAAGTCACTAAATCTTAAATTGATTTAGTGTTTTATTCGGCCTACCACAAGTTGTCTTTAAACTGTTCAAGGCCTCAGTTTCTTCACCAAATAAATGAGTACCAAATCTAACCTGTCTAACCTTTGACCCAACCCAGACTCTGAATACCACTGATGTGCATGATGTAACACTTGGCACTCTGAAAAAAAGATCTGTTATTACACTTAGTCATCAGCTGCTGGTGCCCTTTTTCATGCTACACTACACGACACGATGCACACAGCCACCATCCATCTAAAACCAACACAAAAGACTCTTTGTGGACCCCATATTTGACTTGGCAAAGCTCCCTTTCCCTTCATCCCACTCTCCCTTCGTCTTCCCCCCATCCTCAGCTCACACTCCCTTGTGTTACCTGCGCATAGTCTGCCATTCTCATTCAATCTAGATTTCACTCCTTCCCTCTTTTCTCAGATGTTAGCTGTCCTAATCTTACCTGTGCATGCATACACTCAGACAAAAACACACTCCAGTGAATCCATTACCTGTTTATATTTGTGTCAGACACTCCTAGCATACTTTGCTACACTCCCTGCTTTCCTTCTTCGCACTTTTTGTTTTTCTGTTCCCTCTATTCATTTCTTGCTTCATGTTGTCTTATTTCACTTCCATGGCTACATCTATACTTCCCTTATCTTTCCTTTTCCTCTCTGTGATATCCCATCCATCCATCCATCCATCCACCCAGTCCTCTTCTTCTGTCACACTCTTACCTGCACATAGTCCACGCTCCTCCCCAGTGCTTTGAAGGCTGTATACATGACTTCTCTCTTCCCTCCCCACTTCTGCATGATGCAGACACACTTGCTGTTTAGCACCAGTCTGGAGACGTGCTGCAGACTCTCTGCATAGCTCTCGTCTGTCTCCTCAGGCCCTTTGTAGTGATAGTTACTCCTCCACACGAATGTGGCCGATTTGTCCCATCCCATGACCTCCTTGAATATCTCCATCATGTAAAGGTCATCGTCTGTGTTCCCGTCGATCACCATGATCACTTTGATCCCCGGGTACGTCAGCCTCTTCACCGACACCAGGCATTTCCTTAGGTAGTTTGGGTCCTCTTGATATGCTGCAATGCACAACGCCAGTGATTTATTCAATTTGATTGGCGTCTCTAAGGACCGCCTCATGTTCCGGTGTTCTAAGAGGGCAAAGAGGCTCTGGATGATGAGGTGGATGACCAAAATGGCACCGTACAGGCCGAAGGATAGATGGTTGCGGGCTGTGGTGAAGAACTGGTAGCCCATGATGTAGGCCGTGGAGATGCCCACCAGGAGGGACACACCAAACATGGTGGTCCCAAATATTCGCAGGTAGGCGAGGACCCTGTGGCATCTCATCTAGGGACAAAATGTGGAGAAAAGGGGTCAGTGTGGTGATTGTGGTACAAAAAATAATTCAGTTACAAGCCTCATTGAATGCGGTGGACATTGAAACCTTGCAGTTATGTTGCGACCCTTTATTCATTTTTCATCCTTCATAAATGCATTCCAACTCAGTAGAAGAAGAAAGTGCCCCAGTACACATTTCCCATGACAATTTAGTACGTCGCTATTGGTGAGGACCCTTTTGTTGCAAGAGCTGTTTGAATGAGAAAGGGAAAGAGACATATAGGAGTGCGTCAAAACTGAGATGCAAGAAGTGAAAAAAAAAAGAAAACATTCTTTATGTTCTCATGTATACAGCAATTTGGAAGTACGGACACATGACAACCCTCAAACACAGTGTGCTTTCACTTCATTAAACAAGGTTAGGATTCATAAAGCTTTGATAAGATATAACACATGTGAAGTGCTTATTCTAGTGCATACTCAACACCATGCATCACCCCAACACCACACAGCTTTTTGCATATATTCTTGCTCTGGCATGCACAACCTTGTTTTATTACAACAAAACCAGGTTGAAAAAGCAGTAAAGTTTCTCCTCCCTCCCTCTTTATTCCCCCCTCCCCTCTCTCCCTCCTTCTACCCCTCCCCAAAATCCCCGTCTAAATGTCAGACAGTTGTGAGTAGCCGATTGTTCCAACTCTCTTTAGTGTGGGTGGGCGCACATTACAAGGTTTCTTGACCTAATTAAGCAACAAACTGGCCTCCCCAAATGTCCAAGTCCTAACGCTCCATGAATGCTTATGAGGAATAATTATGACAAGTGACTGACTCCAGTCATCTAAAGCCAGGATTCCTAAACATTTTCAGGCAAGCACTCCAAAATGAGGAGCTCTCATCTAGGAACTCTGGCCCATGAAAGTATATCGTGACTTTTTATTTATTTATTTATTTTAAACGAGAATGCTCCCTGCAACTCGTTTTGCGTCTCCACTCCAAGCTGCACTATTTCATTAACAAGGGCCACGGCAAACAACATCTTCTGGTCAGAACCTTGACGTGTATTTCCAGCGCTCCTTATGTTGCTACCGCCATCTGTTTGGCAGACCGAGGGAGACCCACTCAGCGTGGCTCAGCTCGGCTCAGCGCAGAGCGGACCACCCTGTGATGTCATCTGTTTATATCTCCGTGGGAAGAAGAAGACAAGAGCTTTCAGATTTTAAAATGCTGCACGTGTGCTTCATCCCTCCTGCGCCTCTCAAACCCAAAAGACCTCCCCTGAGAGTGTGTCAAGATTATATTTATGCAATAACCGCTTTATTAGGGCGACTTTCACATCATGTTCTTTTCAAGATTATATTTATGAAAAACGTGCTTTATCAGGTAGCATAAAATGGAAAAGGCAGTAAAGATGGGAGAGAAATGGGGGAAAAGATCGAATCCTCAGTTTTATAAAGGTTATAATATGCTTCATTGATCAGTGAATCAATAGGACGCCCTCTTGCGGGACAATATTTAAGGGATGCCACAACACTTTGAAAAGTGAGTTGAAAATGAACTTTTTAATTGTTTGGTGTTCTCGCACCGATGCCGTTTAGTGCACATTCAAGAGGTCTCACAATCAATGCATGCCTCCTCATATCGTAGGATCATGT
Source organism: Neoniphon sammara (assembly GCA_900302535.1). Classification (NCBI taxonomy): domain Eukaryota; kingdom Metazoa; phylum Chordata; class Actinopteri; order Holocentriformes; family Holocentridae; genus Neoniphon; species Neoniphon sammara. The sequence goes on from OMKZ01042695.1 coordinate 27,197, forward strand.
ATCACTAAGTTAACTGCCTATGATGCTAATGTGTGAGTTTGAATGTGTCGTCATAGCCATGAAAAACAAAACAGAAACAAGAACAGGCCGAACAGTGACCATGATTTGGCAGCAGTTGTTCACACCACACCTAAACACACAAGGCAGGGGGAAGAAGGGAAAGAGAAAGTAGCACAGAGACAAATAGAAAGAAACAGAAGGAGCTGAAAAAAATGTAAGGCAGAAAGTGAATAAAAGGGAAAGAATGTGTAAAACAGGAGATGGAAGAATGGGGAGAAGAGAATGAAAGTGAAGGAGATAAGAATGAGGAGAGAAAATTGAAGGGCAGATACATGCAGGCCTGCAGATATCTATATAAGTGATATAGAGTGAGAAATGCAAAGCAAGGGAGAAGCTGCATGGGAACAGTGAGGAAGACCAGAGAAAGGAGGAGAAGAGCGGGGCAAAGCTCTGCATTCTTCGCTATGAGACACGGAGATAGAGAGCGAGCGAGAGGAATACACACACCCCTTGGCTCAGACATAATGCCTTGTTCATTTGATCGTTGGATGAGAAGGCCACAACCAGTGTAGCAGGCCTCCTCTGGCACGTGGCAAGCCTCTTAACGTCAGCCACTCATTTACAAGACCCCTGACACACAGGCTACACACACACACACACACACACACACACACACACACACATGCACACACACGCGCACCCACATATAAAAGCTTATTACACTAGTGCAGAAAGAGCCAGTGCAGAGAGAGAGAGAGAGGAGGAGTGTGTGTCTGTGTGAACTCGCACAAGTTTGTTGGTCTGTCGGTTTCTGAGTTCACCTTAGACCTCCTTCAGCTTGTGTGTGTGTGTCTGTGTGTGTGGGTGCGTGTGCATGTGTTTTTGTGTGTGGGTGTAGGGCGGTGTGTGTATGTAATGTATTAAAACTATATAAGGAAGGCAGTGCAGAGTAAACTCCATCACCCCGTCTCTCTCCATCAACTCAAAATGAACTCAGAATGAACTACTTCTTAGGGAGCAAAAAAAAAAAAATTCCCATAACTGTAGTCAAGTCAAGTCCGTATGAATCTAATGCTTTATAAATATTTGCAAATACTCATTTAGACTCATATGGTAATGTTTTTAGCTCTGATGCAGTCTTTATTGTCAGAAGTCTTCATGGAGCTGACATGGAGCAAAATGTTGTTAGGCCTCATCTTTTGATATTAAATCCATATTACATTATTAAGGAGTAAGCAGCAACAAAGACTAACTGCAACTCACTCAAGTGTTTGGACTTGACTGCAAGTTGCTGCTCTATGTAATATTTACCCCATGATATGTGATTTGGGAAAGGCGCTTTGACAGAGACAAAAATATATTGAAATACCTCCATTTTTCATAATGAAGTGAGCTTTTTGAAAAGACACAATGTTTCAGTCTGCTTTTGGGAGTTGCTGTCCTCTCTGAGTGAGATCTTTTTCATCTTACTGGGATTTTTTTTGACAAGCATCCCTGTCCCAAGAAAATATGTTTCGTTGCGCCAGCATCACCAGAAATGTGATATGTACTCGTGTTCAAAAGTCTCTTGTTCCAAATTTTAGTGTTTAATATTCCACAGACTGTCTCCTTCTGGGGACAATAAAGTAGAAATATAAAGTATGTAAAGACAGCTGCCAATGTCCCATGATGAATTAGATATGCCCGTATAAAAGCTTTTGATTTAGTTTATTACTTTATGATTGTGTGTTTATAATCTGTACTTCTCTGATATCTCATGCTCTCTCTGGATTTTGCTTGCGGTTCAACTGCAAAACCAAACTGTGAAATCAGGTTCAGTTCATGTTTCACAGGGATAAACGTTTCTGCTGCTCTCTCAGGGGAGACCAACTGAATGCTGCCTTTCACTGCAACTGCAAAAACACACAGAGGCCGAGAAAAGTATCAGCGAGAAGATCTGTTGATTATTGGGTGTCGGTTAATCAACTTTTCTTTTCTCGATTCAGTGCGGCGATACAGCTCTGGCATCTCCACTCGCTTGGAGAAGGGTCAGAGAAATGATCTGCTTGGCAACGGTTTGCTCTTCATTACGTCTCATACGCCCTTTCTGAAGGATGATGTGACGCAAAGTCTCATTGTAAAACCAAGGTCAGACTCGCAATTAGTTCAGGCTGCAGAAAGACGAACTGCGGAGTAAAAGGCAGACTAAAGTTGGTCGGTCAAACTTGGCCTCAGAGACATAAAGCCTCTAATCAGGGGATTATCTGCGGTAGAGGAGGTGTCACTGGCACATGTGTATGATGTCAGTCTGTGCAGGGTGCCTGTGTGTGTCTATATAAGCATACACATACTGTATGGAGCCTGTGTGTGTGTGTGTGTGTGTGTGTGTGTGTGTGTGTGTGTGTGTGTGTGTGAGTGTGAGTGCGTCTCCAACCGTATGGTGACCTTGGGCTGGATGCTTTAGCAGTCTTACTCTGACGTTATTGAATATTCTCTTGAGGAAAACTCCCAC
>OMKZ01042696.1:0-13087 GCA_900302535.1 Neoniphon sammara
ACGCTACTCTCTTCAGTTGGCTGTATAGTGCTTGGAAGAAAATAAATCAGTCAGGTGGAGAAAAACGTCTGACAGCGTATTATTATTATTATTATTATTATTATTATTATTATTATTATTATTATTATTATTATTATTATTATTGATATCGTTCATCATGAATTTGACGATTTTTGATGTTTCTTTCTGCTTTAGGCTACAATATCTGCATTCGTTTCCCCACTTGTCACATATGGAACCACATAGCCTTGTCCACCCAAGCTAAAACCAGGTTCAAGGTAATTGATAAAGCGTCCTACAAACAGCAAATCATGTTCAAACTTTCACAGGGACTTGTATTTTGAAGGAAACTATAGAAAACACGCCTTAAAGTCTGAAGGTCCGCCTCTGTTGTGACACCCATGGTGACACCGGTGCGAATGCGGAAGTAGATTCAAAGTGGATGATGTTCTTGCACGACTTTCCACATGGTGAAAATGGCTGCGGGTGGGGAAAAACAACAGGGCCATAGACCCGGTATTTATAAACAGAAAAACAAAGGCCACAAACATGGCAAGCATCGGACGAAAGGAGAAATCGAGAGAGAGAACAAAGGTAAGAATACTTGTTCGTTTATGAAGTGGTAACTTAAGACACACCAACAGCTGGTGGTATCCTGTGCGTCTTCATGGCAGTGGCACAGCTCTGCCAATACACGTGTTCAGCTTGTCCAAAAGAGGTAATCAGTGATTGTGGTATGTGGTAAACGCAAATCAAGTCAATTACCTCTGTCCTCTCTAAAGACTTATGTGTTGGACAAGCATGGTGCTAAATCGGCTGATGCTACACCGTCTAGCTTGTTTTCCTTGAATGCTTCTGTTTTAAAGAAGGGGGCTGAGCATGATCATGACACCAGTTACATTGTACCACCATACATTATGCAAGATGACAGCGGACACCATACTGCTAACTGGTGTCATGATCATTTTTTGCTGCTGATCTACTTGTTTAAGTGAGTGATTTCTTACAGATAAACGTATGTGTAGGGACCAGGGTTGCCATATATCTCGAGAGAAAAAAGCAATCAAAGTTCTATCTAAAATGGGCGCATTTGATGTTAAGCAGCTTTTTAGCGAATCCAAACAGCGTATGTTTTACAGCGGGGTTCCAGTCTGTATTCTCAGGTCGGCATGTTAGGTCTTTGTAGTTTACTTAAAAATGTTTAGCTTTGGTTATCCTGAGGTTCTCCTCACAATATGAATGCAATATACCGTTAATCCCTTTAGTCGTTGGCCATGATAATTTAATAAGAGCAGCTAGGGAGTCCTTAGTCACGACTCTAACAGGCTATAGACTACTGTAAATATCATGTTCACACACTTTGCACACAAATACGGAATATTTATTGAGACCTTTTTTTTATGTTTTGCCTTATGGACACACACTAACCAAACATTCCCTCACACAATAAAAAAAAGCTTCTATGCAAAATTACTCATACAAGTAGGAAGCATATGCATGCAATACGAAGTTTGGGCAGTGTGTAGACCTACATGAAGAGACTGCAGCAGGCAAGTGCCAATTATAATATTTCTACAAAAAAAAGAGGCAAATGTGTTTATTAAAGGACAGCTGTGAGATTATCCTCTGTGATCCACTAGATGTGGCTATTGTTCAGGTTTCTGCACACCTATCAAATGACTGTTGTCTGTGTTGGTCTTGGTGTTGTCCATTTTCTGTATGTTTTTTAGCCTATTTTATAAAACTGCATTGACCTCTGTTGCAAATAGACTTTATACAACATTTGAATAAAGGCCCATAGACATGCATACTCAGTGAACCCGGTGGTCTTTTTACAAGCTGTAAAGTTGTGTTTTGGTTGCAAGACTAGGTGTCATTACAAACTAAATAGGGCATGCAAATGGTAGGAGTACAGGGAAAGATGAGGTTTATATTGGCACCATACCAAATGGCACCATAACATTAAAAATGGAAAAGATGGACTGGAAAACATGGCACAACAGCATCTGTTAAGGTCCACAGGCAGGTGAAGTGAAGCATTTGTTAGACCATCAAACACCCACCATGTGTACTTTAAAGGGTGCAGGCCTTGGGCTGCATTCTTGGTTGCCTACAATTCAGTTTGAGTTGTTCCCAATAAAACAGCCAAATTGACCCTTCAAAGTGTGCGCCCACACCTGAATTTATCATGGAGAGCCACTTGCCTTTGGACTCATCTCACATAGTAATGTGTACCTATGATGGGCTCTCTCACAGGCAGAGTGTCGGTGACGGTCCTCACCAAAAAACAGAGGAAAGAGCAAAAGAAGATGGACAGAAGACACAAAGCCAACCAGCTGCGCAGGAATAAGAAAGATATGGTAATTATTTCAATTTAACAGAAAGAATAGCCCTCCTTTGATTCTTGTATGTCATTGACTAATGTCGAGGAGTATCCGTGTCTCCTGTCCTTTCAGGTTCTGACAGAGAAGCGACGTCTCGGCAGCAGGGATGGTCCCCCTCACTTGGTGGCTGTGGTGGCTCTCCATGCTGGAGTTGATGCTGCGCCTGTCACCAAGCTGCTCAGGGGGGAGAATGCTGGAGGTCTCGTACATCAGGAGCAGTGCGTCAGTGGTGTCAGTGACAGCTTTGGACTTATTTTGCCTCGTTTTAAACAAAGATTCACCTTTCTACGTCCCAACATGGGTAATTATGGACTGATGGTAACGGTTCCTCATGAAAATATGAAATGAATATGAATGTGTACTGTGTAAGTCTTAACTTATACAAGTGTTGTTGTTTTTTTTATAATTTTTGGAGGATTTATAGGGATTGCAATAACATAAATGCCAACATGTCATGCCTTAAATAGTGTTGCAGGCCTCAGTGTTGTGGCTGACAGCTTGGAGGTTGGCAATGAGGAATATGATTTACTTTTAGATTTTAATAACAGTGGATAATCCCTTTTATCCCCTAATGAGAAGATTGGTTATCAGCTGCCTCTGATCAATTCAAGTTAGTAATTAATTCTTATGCTACTCTGACTTGGATTGGAATATAATTTGTGCAACCGGAGATTAAAAACTCCATTTTTACTGTTAATCTACCATTGGTTATAATAAAGGTGTTATAAGTTAGAATAATGAATTTCCATCATTGCTTTCTCTTGAGAAAAGTCCTATAGCAAAATGTCTCATGTGGCTTTGTTGCATAATTTTGACAGTAACACCTGATGTCATTAGCATTATGTTTTACCATGCGGAAACTTGTCATTGTCTCTCTGTACAGCTGACCTACACTCCCTGCTAGATGTGGCAAAGGTTGCAGACAGCCTTGTGTTTGTGCTGGACTCCACTGAAGGCTGGGACAGCTATGGAGACTACTGCCTCTCTTGTCTCTTTGCCCAAGGTCTCCCCAGCTATGGTGTGTATAAATATCATTGGAACTGCCATACACTGATGTCAGAATTTCCACAATTCCTTTCAAATTATTTCTAATGTTTTTTTTTGTTTGTTTGTTTGTTTTTTGTCTGTCTTTTACCACACCTTATTGTTCTGTCCTTCAATCCATCCCTATAGCACTTGTGTGTCAGGGTGTGTCTGACCTAGCTGTGAAGAAGAGGGTTGAGTCCAGACGAGCTCTATCAAAGATCACAGAAGTCCGTTTCCCTGATGCTCGTCTCTTCCCTCTGGACTCAGAGCAGGATGCCACCCTGCTTCTCAGACACCTGAGCACTCAGAGACAGAGGAAGCTGGGTTTCCGCTCCAGACGCTCTCACCTCTTGGCTCAGCAAGTCACTTACACCCCCAACAGCTCTAGTGAGGGTGGTGCACCCACAGGCTTGGGGACCCTCTGTGTGTCTGGGTATGTCCGTGGGTGCCCGCTACAGGTTGACAGACTGGTGCACATTAGTGGACATGGAGACTTTCAGCTCAGTCAGATTGATGCTCCATCAGACCCTCTTCCCCTCAACATAACAGCACCCAGACCAGTAAAGAATGGCAAAGGAGGAGATATTGACATGCAGGCAGGTTTTTTTTTTAACTTAAAGCAGTCACTTAATTTTTATTTAGCAAATTTCTTAAAATTCACACTGCATGAAAAAAGGATTCCTCACATTTATTTAATTTTAAAGAGATTATAAGGTCATGACAAACTTTGTTTTTATGATTGCATATTCAATTTCACTGTCACTATAAAGGCTAACATATTTCATAGTCTACAAATTGAGTTATATTTAATAACTGTGCATGACTACATGGATAATAGATGGTTAAGTTAAATAAATAAATATTGCACTGTATATTAAGGTTGATCTCTTGTTCCATAATGCTTAATCAACGTGCACTGAGAACAACAGTTTCTCTTGTATTTCATACACAAAGAGTTGGAGGAAAGCATTTCCCTTATTCCAGTGATCTGTGTTTTCCACAGGATGGTGTTGAGGAGGAGGCCCCAGTACGGGTGCTAATGAAGACAGACCCGTCTCGCAGGGAGAGCCTGCAGGCCGAGGCTGAGGTGGATCCCATGGACGGAGAGCAGACCTGGCCCACAGACACAGAGCTGCAAGAGGCTGAAGGTGCAGAAACAGAGTCTAGATATAGAACAGATTTCTTAAAATCGTGTGCTTAAGAGATAGTTACTTGACAAGCTGCTAAAGAAACTATCCAGGGAATTATAATCACCAGGGAATAATCACCACCAGTGAAGCGGACAATCTAAAATATAGTTGTATTTTTTTTTTTTGTCCAAATCTTCCTGTCAGGACTGTAAAACTGTCGGCCATTCAGATGATATGCACAGTTACATGACTATCTTGTTCAAGCATGGCTGGTTTATTCAGTTAGCTACATGAAATTAACTTATGTTAAAATTCTGACAGAACTACACAAACTACAGCCATGAAAGCACCATGAAAAATCTCTCTAATGTTCCCTCCCGCTGTTTAGAGGCCAGAAAGAACAGACGTGTCATGAAGGTCCCCAAAGGGACATCAGACTACCAGGCCACATGGATTGTGGACGATGAAGAGGGGGACAGTGGTGAGGAGGATGAAGAAAGCTGCAATGATGATGACGATGGGATGATGGATGAGGCCATGGATGGAGAGGATGATGAGAATGACTCACAGGTGCATACCAAGCAAAGCAAAGTCAGACCTGATATGGTTTTCATTGACATAAATGTATATTAGAACAAATTACAAGTTTTATGCTGACTTCTTCCCCCGAGGTGACAGCTACATAGCAATGTCAGGGTTCGTTTTCTTTAACTGCTGCTTGTTGTCATAGCAACAGTGGGGTCACATCCAGACGGGGTAACCTCAAGGTGGATGAGGAGGACAGTAAATCGTGGAGAAGGTACAGAGTTACAGTGTTGGTGATTCTGGGGCCGGAACAGTGCATACGTGACCCACGGTTAGTGCACCTCGTAACTGAGAGGCACTGTTTGTTTTCTCAGTGTCTGTCTCTGGCCTGTAGTGCCAGGCTACTCACCACAACAATAGTGTTTGGAGCAGGGGTCCCGAGAGAAGCCTCCTGTCTTCCTGTTCTGTGAACAGAGCTTCCTGTCTCGACGAGGGGAGGAGACCAACATTTATTTATTTCCAGCTCTGCTTGAAAGGAGGGGGGGAAACTCTTCATGTGCAAAGGGTTCATTACGATCTGTAATTGTTATTAGCATGTGTTTGATGTCAAGGTTAGCACACAGGAATATTTGGGAGATGTGAACAATGGGGAAAATGGTGCTTCAAATGGTAATGATTATTATTATTATTGTAGCTGGGTTTGTGCATATTTTGTGAGTCAGCCGCATGCTGAGTGGATTCCCCCCATGTGTCTGACTCTTGTCATTTGCCAGTCTGTGGAGAACCATAACTGCGTGGCTCCTTTGATGATTCACTTCCTTATACAAATATATTGCCCATTGAAGTAGATTTATAAGTAATAATTTATGCCTGGTGGGACTAGAAAGAAAAGTTTGTTGACTACATTAAAATTTGTGGCATTTAAAATTAGTGACGCTCCCTCCACAACCCCAACAAACACACATACAGACACAAATGACTACTGTATGCAGTAGTCTTCTAGGCTTTTGTAGGACTGTTCTTTTTGTGGTAGCACTGGTCTTGTGTCTTTGAATATTGTTCAATTCTAATTTCTATATTGTTTATTGACCTCATTTGTGTCCTCCATGTGGCTCTTTGGTCATGAAAATAATTAGTTTGTAAAATGGTAGGCAAAAAGCCACCTCAATGAAATTTCAAAATGTCACTTGAGATCAAAATCAAAAACTCAAAATAAGAATTGCTTTGAAGCACCATGGGTCTCCCTATCCTGGCTAGACAGTGGTATTGGAAACGGGTCCATATATTGGTGCTATCACTTTGGAAACAGAAACTGTACCTGGGAGTGCCGAAAATCATTCTGGACAATGTCGACATCACTGCTTTCTTTTTCAAATTTGCCCTCTATGGACCAAACTGTGTGTAGGTATATACAGTGACATTCCCTGTTAAGACTGATTTTGAAGGCTGTTGTAATAAAAGGGCACGGTGTGGTATAGTGAAGCAGACTGTACTCTATCCTCTGTTCAGGATGCTGGTTCAGGCTGTGCCTCAGAAGAAGAAGAGGAGGAGGAAGTGGAGGAGCTGTGCTCCACAGAGCAAGGCGGAGCAGACCAGCGCTATGATGAGCACATGGATGAGGCTGAGGAAGGAGAGGGTCTCAGACGCTATCGTGAGGCTCGGGCTAACGAAATGTTCCCTGATGAAGTGGACACACCTATTGACACACCAGCTAAAGTCAGGTAAATCCTGCCTCTCTTGTGCTGGACTGTAAATCCATAAGCAAGTCAGTAGACGGCTAGAGGGATTGTAGAATTATTTTGATGGTAGGTTGGACGGAAAACTAATTCAAATGGGGAAGCAACTTGTTACCTTTTGCAAAATATTTTCACCTTGGAAGTTTTTCTCGCTGTTTCTCCTCATCACATTAATCCATCATTGGCACTTTGCCACGCTTTGATGTTGCTGTCCTCTGCTCCCAGGTTCCAGCGCTACAGGGGTCTAAAGAGTTTCCGTTCCTCTCCTTGGGACCCCATGGAGAACCTGCCTCTCAACTACTCACGCATCTTCCAGTTCCAGAGCTTTGAGCGCACCCGCAGGCGCATCCTGGCAGAGGCTGCGCAGGAGGAGGAGGGAGCCATGGTAAGGAGCGTGTGGCTGTGTTTCCATACAGGTATGTTTCTTTGATCTTACTGATTTGTGGCCTCACTGACCCTGCTGTCCCGGCCTCTGCAGGTGGGCTGGTACGTCACCCTGCACATCATTGATGTGCCCGTCTCTGTCATGGAGAGCGTCCAGTCGGGCAGACCTCTGGTGCTGGTATCCCTGTTGCCCCATGAACAGAAGGTATGGCCCTCTGGTTTTGACATCCTGAAACTTTTCTGTCTAAATTTAAAGTGACAGTACAACATCATTATTACTGACATTTCTACCTGAATCATCGCTCCCTTGTGCACAGATGTCAGTGATGCACCTGTTGGTCAGGAGACACCCCAGCAACACAGAGCCAATCAAGTCTAAAGAGGAGCTAGTGTTCCACTGCGGGTTTCGGAGGTTCAGAGCCTCTCCTATCTTCTCACAGCACACTTCAGGTAGGACGCCAAACTCCAATATATCCTCAGGCTAGTCTGAACCAAGTTTAGCTACTGGGTATACTTTTTTAGGTCTTTATTGACGTGCCTAGTTTTGAACTCGGATCCTCTCCTCTCTAGCTGACAAGCATAAGATGGAGCGCTTCCTCCAGCCAGATGCTCCCACTGTGGTGTCAATTTACGCCCCCATCACCTTTCCCACTGCGGGGGTGCTGCTCTTCAAACAGAGGGATGACGGTAAGATGAGAAGTCCTGTATATACTTGAAGTTGATTCACTAGTGGTCTGGTTCCCCTTATTTTTAAACTTTTGACTGGCTTTTGACTTTCTTGTTTTATTTTGTTTTCCAGTTGATGTTACACTAATATTTGAGCCTCTGCTTCTCCTGTCTCCCCACCTTATAGGCGTGCAGGACCTGGTGGCCACCGGCAGTCTGCTCAGCTGCGACCCCCAGCGTGTCGTGCTAAAGAGGATTGTACTGAGCGGACACCCCTTCAAAATTAACCGCCGCTCTGCAGTCGTCCGCTATATGTTCTTCAACAGGGGTGAGGGCTCTGCATCTCATCATTACTTTGATGAGGGCTGAACAATAAATCATTACTATAACCATATAGTGATATGAGAGGAGCTATGGGATTTTGTTGATTGTATTATGTCATTTCCTGGTTTTAAGGGCTGCATTACAGTAAAGGGATACAATATTCTGAATTTATTAAGACTGTTGTAGCTGTTCTGTTATTTGCCTCTACCTGCTTAGTCATCATATCCACATCAATAATGTGTGTAAATATCATATTAAAACACCAGTAGTCCTCCTTACAATATACGCATCACCCAGCCTTAATTCTGTCTTTCATAATATGTTTGTGGCTCCATAGCTCCAAACTCAACTTTTCTTTGGTTCATTTTCTCTCTGTGACAGATGATATCATGTGGTTCAAGCCAGTCGAGCTGCGAACCAAGTGGGGTCGGAGAGGTCACATCAAGGAGGCTTTAGGTGAAAAAAAAGAACTAAACAAAAAAAAAATGTAAGCCGCTTCTGTTTTTGACATTACTGCTGTGATACCTGACATTGCTATTCTTATTTTTCAGGAACTCACGGTCACATGAAGTGTGTTTTTGATAATCAGCTGCGCTCTCAAGATACTGTTTTGATGAATTTGTACAAGAGAGTGTATCCTCGCTGGACGTATGACCCCTACGTGCCCCTGCCCTCACCCTGGATCAAGAAAGAGGGCACTGAGGAGATGGAGGATGTGGACATGGAATGATACAGGGACAGGATAGCAGCACAAGACACAAAACACATATGAACAGAGGTGCTTTAAGTCGATGTGTGCACATGACATTTTCACAATCTATAATGTGTATTAAATAAAAACTATGACGATCCAAAGTACTGTGTGTGTACTTAATTTTCATTTTGACCCAAATTGAAGCCATTATTACATTTTTTGCTGGTAAGTGCTTATCCCTCTGCTAGATCCATTTTCAACCACTAGATGGCGGTGATGAATAAGGATTAACGGCCAAGACGGCTCTAAAACTGCTGTGCTGAGCGACTGTGACATTTGTTTGAACTGGGTCAAAAAACTATGTGAGTGACTACCATTAAACAAATAGCTGTGCATAGAGCGGACTTGCTGAGTAAACAAATACTGAGGCTCATGACCACAGCAATTGGCAGGTGTCTGATACTGTTTGCAAGCAGCGTGAAAGGAAAGATTATTTAAGTGTCAAAGCACATGAAACACTGGCAACTTTCGGAAGTCATGCAAACACAGCATCTTGCCTGCAGCAGAGATGAAATCTGGTGTCTGGGGAAAAACCTGTATAATGTTAGCAGTCTTTGAGAAACACATTAAGCATGGAAAAAGTACTTGTTGAAAAAGTTGTAGTCTTTGGCGTAAAATGATTGTCCACAGTCCCTCATTTTTACTGTTACGCCTTGAAAATGATGACAAACGGCAGATTTCTTTGCAATTATTTTACGCCCTACCGTGATGATTTGATTTAATTTGCATGATTTAATTTAGAAGTAGTGTATATTGAATAATAAATGCAGTGATCTGAATGAATTGTGGAAGCAAAAAATAAACTTAGTACTCTATGTGTGTAAGCAGTGCTACTGGTTTAGCCAATTGCTTGGTCCAGCAGACCCACCTCCCCTTCTCCCCCTCACACACACACACACACACACACTCCACATCTCTCTCTTTAGTGGTGTGCCCTGACCTGAAGCCTCCTTTTTCACCACCAGTCAGACATACACACAGATCATGACTCTTGTTTTTAGACTGGATATAAAATGCTCAACAGTTTTATGTCCCTTCCCTGTCCCGTCCTTTTTTTTTTTTTTTTTTTGCTTAAGAAAACAATGATTTATGAATTGTAATATTTATCATAAAGCTGAGCTCTCGCATGCTTGCAGCAACATGATTCATCCCCAGGCTGTGTTGGGACTGCACCACAGAGGCATGCCAATATGTCTGGGAAACCAGAAGGTGAAGACTTTGGGATGAAGAGGAGAACATGATCCAAGAAATGAAGGGGAGCAAAAGTTCACTCTGTGCATTTTTTCATGCTGTGAATTTGATTACAGTGGAAAAAAAGTTGAAAAATAAAGATAATACAATCGAGAAAGACTAATGTCTTTATTGCCCTTGGGGGGGCAGCTGGGAGCCCTGGACAGTTTTGTGGTAACACTCCATTTATTTCCCACTTCATTTTTTGTGCGTGTGTTTTTTACATGTATTAAGGCAAGGGCACTGTAACAGTGTTGTGTTGAACACGTCTTGTTAAAGCTGAAGGGAGGGGTGATGTGTGCTTTGCTGGCTAGCAGTTCATGGTGAGAGGAGGGGGAATTCAGTATCCCCACTATGGAGAAGGTTTTTAAGTAACACATGTAGAAAAATGGTACTGAATTTAGACGCGTACACAACATTTTTCCCTGACACTATCAATTTGAAACAGATAAACATTTAGTTGTTTGGGGACCAACTGCGACGTGGTAAGGCAGAATCCAGCCCATAAGTGAAGTGTGTGTTTGGCACAGGCCGTCCTCAGAAGAAGTGAACGCTGGTGGCTTAGTGCTGTTTGGATCAGGAATGTCTTGTGGTTCCCAGTTCACTGCCACCACACTTAGCTGGCTCCCGCTGAAGATATAATGGGTGAGAGATTTTTCCGTTGGATGAGGATAAAGAAACGGAAGGAGAGAAAAGGGGCAGTGAGGGAGAGAGAGATAAGGGAAGAGCCAGTCGATGTTCAGAATGAATAAAACCAGAAGTGGTGGAGGGGAGGAAGCTGTCAAAGGAATGCAAAGGGGATGCATAAAGTTTGGAAATTAAAATAAGAATTTAGATAGTGTTTGTGTGTGTGTGTGTGTGTGAGAGAGAGAGAGAGAGAGAGAGAGAGAGAGCGAGAGAGCTAGTGAAATGGAGGAGTGTGAGAGACTAAGGCGGTGTGGGCGAGGGAGAAGGAGAGCGAGAGTGGCTGGCGTTTATGGATTGCAGATGTGGCGCTATGGGGTTTTGGCAGGGGCCATGCGCGCCTGAATCCTGCACCGGCTGGGTGGCACCGGGGTGAGAGGGAGGTCACTGCACCGCAGCACACAGCCCATAAAACACTGAGAGTGGGGGAGAGGAGCGAGAGCACAGGCCTCAAACACACACTAGCTTGGGACTTGGGATAGGGCAGTGGGGGTGAGCAAATCAAACTCTGAGGTTCAAGCACACACAGAGACTGCCAATAAAGCCATAGTTAATGTGTGAAGTTTGCATGAGAAAAAGTTGGTAGCTGATAAGCTTATTTCAGATTTAACGAAGATGAACCCTCACTAGAAATGTCACCACGCGCTGAAAACTCCTTCTATCTCCTGTATTAAAAGAAAAATTCAAATTCAGGTGCATTAATGCTGAATTTATTCGACTACAAATCTTTGTGATAAGATTGCAAAAGAAAAGTGAGTCAGCCACATGGTGCAAGGGCTTCCATCCACTGTCTTATTTCATCCACCCTCCTTCTTATACATTCTGCGATTACTTTTCCATCCTCGTCATTCATATCAAACCAGGTTTCTTCCTTAGAAAATAACTGAATAATAAGAGAAGTCACAACTTGTCTTCACCACCTTGTCGAAAGGAAAGTGAAGAATCTCAAACTATTTCTTTTAACTTTTTCTTCTTCCCAGCTCATTCTACCCAGTAGCCTGCAACCACAGCGCTCTGCTCTGTTGGTGGGTGAGCACGACGCCAGGGTCAAGTGCTTTGCTCAAGGGCAGCTGGTGGTTGTCGAGGGAGATGAGAGTGTTGCTCAATCCCTTTCCTCGCCCACACAGAGATTTAAATTCCCAACCCCCTCTGGTCACGAGCCCAGTTCACTTACCTTTAAGCTACCACTGACCCTGGTTGGCATCTTGCAGTGACTTCCAGTCACATTCACAAATTCACATTATGTTCTGAAAAGCAAAATATTTACCAAGTAGTAGTTCTTCTGCACAAAAAATGATTTTGTTGCGTATAAAAATGCATAAGAACAGACATCATAATTTAAAAAAGGTCTTTTTCTTTGGAGCAGTCCTACTATTTTTAGCACACAGACTCTATACTGAAAAGGTTTTGAAGAAGTCATCAGTGTTAAAAGCAGATTCCCAAACCTTCTCAATCTTAAAACTACTTAGTAAACTTGATAAAATTGTTTGTCAAACAATTGGTGAATGTCTTGGTAAGACGGTGCTACCTAGTGTCTAGTTTTAAAGGGGAAAAACAATACAAACTCAAGTGTAATAGTATTTTTAAGTATCTTTTGGCACATAAAAACCTTTTAGGGACATGATATCTATGCCCATCTCGCACTCTGCTATTTATAAAGGAGAAAAACTTCTTAACAATACTTTCCTATTGACCCGGCTTTATTTTTCTCTTTCTTTTGTGATATGCTTCCTTCCCTCTCTTGTTCCCCTTTTTCTCCCCCTTAGCCTGATCCTGACTCCCTGGTTCCTGGGGCCTGGCCAAGGCGTGTGTCCCTGGAGGAGCCAGAGAGGAGATGGAGAGGGGGGCAGCAAGGGGGTGCAGAGACAGGCTCCAAAACCACAGCTGCAGCGGCCCTTCCTTCTCCTCCTCTCCTCTCCTCTCCTCTTCTCTCCTCTCCTCTCCTCTCCTACTCCCCTCTCCTCTCTTTTCCTCTCTTCCTCTCCTCTCTTTTCCTTCACTTTGTTAGGAACTTGCCTGGCACACTCCCCAGCTCTGCCATTAATCAGAGGGAAGGGTATTTTAGTGCATGTGTGTGTGAGAGAGTTTGTGTGTGTGTGTGTGCGTGTGTGTGTGTGTGTGTGTGTGTGTTACCATCTCATGGTAGAGTGCGATGGGGGCGACAGTGTCGACCACATAGAGGTTCCACCCGTGTCCAACCTCGATGGACTCTCTGGGACGAGAGCCTGTCCACTTCCTGTTGCT
>OMKZ01042697.1:0-16250 GCA_900302535.1 Neoniphon sammara
AGCTGCTGTCGGCCGGCCGCGAGCGCTACAAGGAGAGCAGCGAGCTTAAGGAGAAGTACGAGACGGCCCTGGAGGCAAGTCAGCAAGAGACTGACTCACTGAAAGCTGTAGTGGAGAAACAGAACCAGGAGATCAGTGAGCTGAAGCAGAAAGTCCAACAGGCCACCAAAGAGAACATGGAGATGATGGACACCTGGAAGGTATCCCATAATATTCTATTCGATCTTTTTAATACAAAACGGTCGGATTTCAAATAACTTCATCCAAGACAGTGCTGTCAATTCACTGGTGTTCTCTGAATTTTCTGTGTATAAATAGCGTCAATATGTAATCTCAGCCAATATGTTTTTACAGGCCTTTAGCACTATTTTGGATTTCAGCTGCCACTTACTGGCACATTCATAAACCTTTTAAATTTCACCATTTTGATGCCAAAAAATTTGCAAAAAACTCTTAAAGTATTCATTGTTTCCCACAGATTTTTAATCTTGGCAGAATAGGAAAGCAAAAAGTCTAGTCATGGGAAAGTCATTGGAATCAAAAATTTCTTCTGAAAGCCAGGATAGTAAAAACAAGAAAAAGAATAGTACATTTCATGGATGCAGATGTGAAATTAAGTCAAAGGGCCACATTTGAATGAACTGAGATTGAGGTCTTCCAAGACAGCCACTGTAGGACTAATCATTTGTACAATAATTATGTAAATCATAGATCATTATCCATGACGTCAGAAGCTGAGGACACTGACTATTACACAATTGTAATAAAAGGCCAGTATTAGCTTTAATTATTGATGTAGTTTGCATGTTTCAGTGTAGACGATTTCCTTCTTTCCAGGCTAAATTGGACACTTTAGTCAGCGACCACCAGCGTTCCCTGGAGGAACTGAAAGCCTCGTTGAGTGGTGACCACACCGCTCCAGCAGGCCAGGAGCAGGACCCCCAGGAGCTGAGGACCATTCTGGAGAGCCTTAAGATGGAGCACCAGCTGGAGGTGGAGAATCTGAAGGCCAAACACAAGATTGAGGCGGCGATTCTGACCAAGGAACGCGAGGACCTCAGCACTCGCCTTCAGGAGGCCAAAGACCAGCTGGCCGAGGGCAGCCAGACGTGGAGGACCCAGGCCGAAGCGAAAAGTTGCAAGCAAGTCCTGGAGCTAAAGGAGACGACCGAGAAGCTGCAGAAGGCAGAGGAGAGGCTGGCGGAGTCGCAGAAGCTACAGGCGGAGCAGAGCAAAGCCATGGAGGAACTGAGAGAGAGGCTGGAGCTTTCCGAGAAGAAGATGACGGACTACCAGGCTCTCCAGAAGGCCCAGGCAGAGAGCAGAGAGGAGATCCAGAACCTGGAGGAGAAGCTGAGGGTGACAACGAACCGGCTCCAGGCCATCCAGGCAGACCGCTACACATCCCACGATGCAAATGTGAGTGGCTGGGTGCTTTCTTGTGGCAAACAAGTAACCGATTCATCCTCTGTTATCCTCTGTTTAACATTGCACCAGTGATTAATATCACTGGTGCTTCGGTTCCCTTTCAAGTCTCCTAATACATTTTTCCTGTTTCAGGTGATAGAAGACAATGAAATTTCAGATGACAAGATGAAGCTAAAACAGAATATTGAAGGTATCAAAGTTTTCTTAGTTTAATATTTGCTCCATTTTCACCAATATATACTTTTTAGGGGTGTAACTTTTCATTCATTGCATTGATGCATCAATTAAAATTTCTGCTGATTCAACTGAACCGATCTGCTAAAAGAAATAAATAGAATGAGTCGCTTTGACTTGAGAATCACTAAATTGCTATGAAATGCTTTGAATTGACTCATTCAGGATTCTTTAAAAAAAAAAATGTCTTGATCTAAGTTTTTTTTCACAGAAAAAAATCACGTAATTCTGTTTTTTTCACATTTCAAAAGAAAGGAAATCCTATTTCAATTTTTCACATTTATTAATAGATAGAAAATTTTGGATAAATGTACTAACTTGAGTCGACTCAAATAGCGGTTTACAAACCCAAATTGAATTGAATCATTCCAGAAAAGGAAAACGGTTCTTAAATCAAATTGCCAACTAGTGAATTGACAATCAAATCGAATCGAAATTCCCAAAATTCATATACTGCAGTTGTCCCCTTGCCTGTATGTTCAGTATGCACTAGAAAATAAAATTATTTTTAATCATTCCATATGTAATTGTGCTTTTTGTGTATTCTACTCTCTGATCAAGCACCCCACTCTGCACAATGAATTAAAAACAAAGTTTCAGAATAGTAGTACTCCTTTCCAAAGAGCTGATTCTCTTCATTCTATTAAACATTTATCAAGACATTTCTATGGTTCCAGCATTGATTATACCATAGTTGTTAAGACATTATTATGTCTCCTTAGGCAAATTCACTGTTTTTTATTTCTTTTGCACTCTCTTTACTCTGAGAATGTAAACCTTTGTCAAAGTGAAATAATTAAAGACAGCATTCTTATCACAATTGTAAGTTCAAATGATTTCTTGATCCTGCAGACATGCTCTTAGCATTTAGAGTCTCTGGCCTCAGCACTGGGGAGTCGTGGCCGGGGGGGAGGGACTGAGTTTGTGTTTATGTACGCATTATTATAGACCTGCATCTTGTAATGAGTGCATTCATCTCTGTTTCTTCAACAGTAACCTTGACAGATACGGTTTGAAAGTTTAAAGACTGTTTTTTTTCCCCCTCAGAGACAATGGAGAAGTTGCTGAAAAGGGAAAAAGAGGTCTCTACTCTCACTGCACAGGTTGATGCCCTCAAATCACAGATCACTGGTAAATCTCTTTTACAGAGGCATTTCTCTGAGCATTCAGTGGCCTTTTTCAGTTCAGTGGTCCGCATCAGTTGTCTGCTCCCTCTTTTTCCCTTCTACACTTTGTCATGACCTGGGATCAAAGCAGCAGAAGAAGAACGTCCAAAATACGTGATTCACAGCCGTCTTTGTCTCCATTCGCAGCAGTGCGTGTGTTGATTTACAGGAGGACGGCTCATTTGTGTGAGCAGATAGATGATAGTGTTAACTTCAGGCTGAGCATCCTAGCTGGCCTTGGCTACCTTTCAAGATCTGCATACCTCTCACTGTACAAACTGTCATCTTGTTAAAGTGAAGCCGGGTCCTGAGCATCATTAGCTTCAATCGATCAGCTTTGTCGTCTCGGTGCTCTGGAGGCTGGTGCGGTGGCTTTATGTGTGGTGAAAGAAAAGACTGCAGCCTTCACTTATTTTCCACCGATCACACTGAGCTCACCATGAAGTGGATCCTGTTCATTACCGTCATATTTGCTCTTTGATCATCAGTGTGAAATGCTGTATGTTGAGTAGCTGTCCTCTAAAAAAAATATTTCTTCTCATACATCAAAAGGAGTGAAAAACAAACTAAATGTACTTCAAATAGTTGACACTGACACACAATGAAAATTGGATTGCAAGTAAAGGTAATGTAAAATAGAGCTGCATTTAGAAAAATGAGACAGTTATCCTTTATTTTTATGTGCCAATTTTGTATTTTGCGTATTTCTGTGAAATTGGCACATTCTGGCATTTTCCCCCGAACAATAGACTAGATCTGTTATGGTACAGTTTGATAGTTTTCAGGCTTAAGTTCCTTCATAAAAAAAATCTTGCAGCAGGAAAAATAATGAAATATGCTGGTAGAAAGCAGCAGAAGCAGTAAGGGAATTAGAATTAAGAGCCTGTTGTCACTATGGCAAAATTCATATGGCAAAGATCTGATCAGAGAAAATTACACACAGGATACCTGTAGATTATAAAACTTGTTTTAATGAAGAAGAATGAGGCAGGAGCTCATGATTAAAGTGCAGAATCACAATTTGAACTGCATTGGTTTTATTGGTGAAGAACCTGCAATGCAATTTCACATGCTTTGTGTGTAATTCCCAAGGACAATATGAACAGGATGAATGATCTCTGCTTATAGCCTGGATGTAAAACATAATGATGCTGACTGGACAATCTGCCAGCCTCCAAAAATTTAAACCATCACGGAGGTCGTTCTGAGTTTGCAGAAAAAAAAGAATTATTAATTAATTCTTCAATTAAAACTCACATTAAAAATATTGCTTCCCATTCTCACACCAGTGTTGGAGGGTAAAGTTCGCTCAGGGGAAAAGAAAGCCGAAACCCTTGCCAAGGAGAAGATGCGTGTGGAGGCAGACCTGGAATCCATGACCAGGAAGTCCCATGATGCCTCTGGGCAGCTGGTCGTCATCAGTCAGGAACTGCTGAAGAAAGAGAGGTAATTGGACGTAGAGACAAAAGCCTGTATCGATTTTCTAATCTGCCTCAGCACTTTTATTGGCTAACAAGGATGAAGCATGATATCACCACAGGATGGAGTTGGAAAGAAAAAGTTTGTTTATGCTTTGGTATACTGTTGGATCTCAGACACTGTAATATTTGCACAGGTTAGACTTACTCAAAGAATTTCCAAATTTAAAGATAGTAATATTTATTTTTTGTAGTTCTGAAAACATCACAAACAACCATCTAATTTGCAGGCAAAAAAACACTTTTGTGAGGAGTTGTTATTGTAATGACAGTAATGCTTATTGTGAAATTTAATGTTTTCATCCTTGCATAGTCATTTTAAAGCAAAATTGAACTTTGATGGAGTGTTGGGTTGCATAGTTACCTGGATGTGATCTGAATCCACATGGTGGTGAAATATCCTCATTAGTTGCTCCTCTGGGTTGCTAATCCAGAATACTGGATTTGTGTCTCTCTATTCACTTCCATAGCACAGCAGAAAGCTCCCAAAATAACACTTTTAGCACATATCATGTCCAGGTAGCTATACAACCCAACTCTCTACTCTAAAGTTCAGGTTTGCTTTAAGATCTAGCATCCACAAACTTTCTCACTCGACTGTAGCATGTCACTTGATCTCACTGGAGCTTGTAAATAATCTCGCTGTATTACTTGCAAGCTGCACAAAGAGGTACACGGCTATCAAGACCAGCCACAGTAAACAAGATGTTATTTTCTTCAGCAGCTGGTAGTGCAGTACACAACAACACACTGTGGGGCAATATAGGCAGTTTTTTATTTGTTGTGCTATAGAGCTGCCCTCTGAAGTATGACCATTTGTTGCATTCATGCATGAACAAGACCTAAGTAAACATACACACCAACATGAGATATTATGATGAGACAAGGAGTCAATAGCTCGATTGAGTGCAGTAAAATGTTGCTCATGCGTGCAAAATGCAGTGTTCTTATGCATGTGTAAGATACTATATAATTAGCTGTGCAAATTAAGCAGCCTAGTTGCAATGGGGTGAATGAGTCCGTAGATGTTTTACTCTTGAGTGTAGATGCTCTAAAGCAGCACCCAAGGGGCATCAGCTCAAACTGCCCTTTTAGTGGGTGACCAGTGAAGAATGCTGTTGGCTTTCCTCAGCACACACCTCTCAAACACTGCAGTTAGTAGAGCCTGGCTTACACCAGGCACTTTCATTGCCTAAGCTTAAGCTGCCAGGTCTGGCTGCAGTACAACATTTTCCCACACGCTCAAAGAAAAGAGCCAAAGTTGTCTCAAGGGCTGTGCAGGGACAAAGAGCCCTGAGCACCTGGCTGTGCTTCCTAAAACCCAGATACTCAGACAAAGCATTTTTCTATAGTTCTGTAGCTGCTCTATAGATCACACCAATTCCAGTGCATTATTGGCCTACTTTTACATAACTGCCTGTCTTACAACTTTTTTTCATTAGCAAGTGCTGCATAGCATTACAAGTGAACATTACATGACTGAGTCCTCTAGCTATGTGAGTTGGTGCTTTTGAACATAGCATGCTCTTTTCTTATGTAGGATCAATGCAGTAATAATTTTGTACACAGTATGGCAAAAGTATACCATCCAGTGAAAATATAATTGGGTATCTTAGCCTGAGTTTATTTTAGACAGTAATATCCTTTGCTTCCTAAGTATCTTTAGTCAGCTGGTCCTTGAAACTCTGACCTTCTTTTTTTCGAAAACATCACACTAAATATTCTCAAAAAGGTTGTTAGTCATCTTTGACCTTTTTGTGTAGTTTCATCTCAGGAACTTGACAAGATAATGCAGTAAAGAGAATTACTAGCATTTCATGCGGCACACTAATGGAGACTAATGGTGACTTTTAGAGGGCAAGCAATAGTAGAGTCCAACATAACCAAGTCAAAGAAAAAAAATGGTGTTTTTTCCCTTTGGGTGGTTTATCCTTTAATGTTTTCTTACAGTTGTGTCTCATACACTATATTGTCTTTTTATGACAGGAGTCTGAATGAGCTGAGGGTGCTGCTCCTGGATTCACATCGCCATTCGCGGGACATGGAGCGGGATCTGAGCCGAGAGGTGCACAAGGCCGAGTGGAGGGTCAAGGAACAGAAACTCCAGGATGACATCAAAACCCTGCGAGAAAAGCTGCTTCTGCTGGTGAGAAGGAAGGACTTGACTGTACTCGGGCACACTGTTCCTACACTGGTTGAGGTTCACACGCTAAGTTCACACTATTCCACCTTGTCTGTAGAAGAAAATGCCGTCTCAACAGTATTTTGTGCTGATGATTTAATGCAGAGCACGGTAATTCTATAAAAAGTAGCCGCCACTATCAGCAAACAGTATTTGGAAACAGCTCTCACAGGGTGTTCACACTTGTAGACCTTGTTGATCACTGTCTAAACACACTGTGAAACACTTAAAGAGGAACTCCAGCAATATAGCTAATCTGCTCCATACTGATGCCTGATGATCAAAGTTTCTGGGAATTTGTTATCAACTACAACTTCCCTACTGCTACTTTCTCCATTTTCATTCTGATTGTTGTACTCACCTGCTTACATAACATCGAACCTTGCGTGGTCTTTGCTGTGATTAGTCAGCCTGCAAAAGGCAGTCCATGTCATGTGCGCTTATATAAAAAGTAAAGCTGTTACTGTTAAAGCTCCCCATCTTTGTCTTCTGGACAATAATTTAACCAGCCCAGTGAGCCAGTTATTACTACATCAGGATAATACATAAATATTACATTAAAATATCCCAGGTACTGTATTCAGTTTTCTAGGATAAGAGCTTTTCAAGGTTATTTTATGCAGTATATGGTATTTTCATAGAAAGTTTGCCTGTCATTGTGGGCTCTACTGAAATTGAAATAATCCCTGAGGGGAAATTGGGTATGAATTTAAATGTACAGCTTCTTTGTGAATGATGCATATTGTATGTTAGATATGATTCGCTTGATATGAATGATTAAACAACAGACAATGGCTATGTCGCCCTGCCCTTGTGTGTGTGTGTGTGTGTGTGTGTGTGTGTGTATGTGTGTTCAGGGTCGGGAACGTTCTTCCCCAGACCACCGGCGGTACTCCATGCTGGATCCCTCAACCTTGGACTCGGAGGTGAACCGGCTGCGCCAGCGGCTGCTCAGCACTGAGGATGCCCTGAGGAATGCGCTGGAACACAACCAACAAGTTGACCAGCTGGTCCAGGCCATGCGTAAACATCCAGATAAAAGCCCGGTAAAAAACAAAACAAAACAAAAACGGGACACTGCTATCGCTCTCTGTGATTCCGTTTCCACCTGCCATCCCAGGTGATCGGATTGTAATTGGATAGTGCAAAAACACAGAATCCAGGTGTAAATGCATTCAAAAGGCATTGAAAATTTGATTTCCCAAACCATCTGCAGAGATGCTTGTAATTGGGAAATATGCGAGATAGGGTTTTTTAAATGTTAGACCAAATTTAGCCAGCTAAATCTAATCTAGACACAATGCAGACACTTGTTAAAGGAATACTCCAGTGTTTTGGACAAAATACCCTTTTTTCTTACTTACCCAGACTGAGACAAGGTGTTTGATACCATTTTCACCTCTGTACGTCCACTGATTCAGTTCCGAAGGGTAGCAGAAGCTGAAGCTGTCTTATTTACACAATCTATCATGTATTTGCAATACATATCTTGGAATTTAAAAAAACAAACAAACAAAAAAACTAGGGTCATTTTAGGAGAGGTGAGATGGAACGAACTAAAGATGGTAGGAACTATAACTGCTGGACGTGTGTCCAGTTATAGTTCCTACCATCTAACTAAAAATTCCAAGACGTGTATTTCATTACCATGTAATACACACGATACATTGTGTAAATAAGACAGCTTCAGAGTTGCTGTAAGGTTTTTTTTTTTTTCACTTTGACCGAGCTAGGCTAATGACTCCTGCAGACTTCAAGTCTTTATGCTAAGCTAACACGTAATGCTACCCTTCAGAACTGAATCAGTGCATGTACAGAGGTGAAAATGGCATTGAACAATTTGTGTCAGTCTGAGTAAGTCGGAAAAAAGGGTATTTTGCCCAAAACTTTGGTGTTTTCCTTTAATGCCAGGTGCAAAGGGGGCTGGGCTACATTGAAGTATGGTTACTAACATTTGTTTGCAGCAGCTGAGATGCAAAGACTACACTGATGTTTGGTAATGGTGTTTTTCAGGTGCACGGTGCAAATTCAGCCAATGGAATTCATCAGCAGGAGTCAGACAACACTCAAGATGTTGGTATTCCCTCATTGTAATAGATCAGTATTTTTATGCCATTATTAAACTTGGTGACGTCTAATAATGCCATTCAGTGCTGCAAAATAATTCTGTTTTTGTGGCCCTCCAGGAACAACACTGATACGGGAAGAAGAGAGAAGCTAAAACTGGGACGGGCAGAGGTACATCTTAAAAGGAAAAGCCAGTATAACATTCCGGCTAACGCTGCGATGGACTCCTGAAGAAATTTTCAGTTTACAGTTAATACCAAAATGATGATTCTCTATCTCAAGTGAATTTATGTGTTGCAGAAAACACCTATTAGCCAATCATAAAGACAGCTCAAAGTACTATAAAATATAGACTGAGAATGGGACATCGAGGTGAAGAGTTATAATCGGTACAACCTTTGAGAACATTATGGCAACTTCTGATGCTTTATGATAGTTAGAGAGCTTGAATCTACAGTTGCCGGGAACTTATTGACAATTCTGAATATTGACCCAGAGATCAAAATGACTGTTGGACGACTACATGAAGAACTGAAGAATTGGGTCTCAGTTGCTTAATTTGTTTTTATTTATTGCTTTTACTTTGCTACTCTGCTTTGTAATGATCCTCTTTAGGTGAGTTGGCCAGTGAACTTCAGAGCAACTCTTAAAGGACGACACTGCCTTTTTGGGAGTTTGG
Source organism: Neoniphon sammara (assembly GCA_900302535.1). Lineage (NCBI taxonomy): Eukaryota > Metazoa > Chordata > Actinopteri > Holocentriformes > Holocentridae > Neoniphon > Neoniphon sammara. Next base: position 9,235 of record OMKZ01042697.1, read on the forward strand.
CCCATTGATGACTTTACCTAATAAGTGAAAAGAATATTAGCACCAAAAAGGTGTCTGTGTCTTAAGCAAATAGTTCTGTCCTGTGCATGCTGATGCTTTAGCTTGCAGTATGTTAAGTACCGGTAATTGTAATAATTTTATGCAGTTAGCATTGTCCAAAGTATAAAGATGAACTTTTTAGTACAAACTTGGTATTCATTTTATAATTTTTGAAAAAAAAAAAAAAACTCAAAAAACATGTTCATCATTATTACAGTGAATTAACAACTGTGTAAAAAAAAACTTGAGGTGTTAAGCTAACTTTGCTTAATTCCTGTGTTAACAAGTAAAGCTCCAAGTGGCGTAGGAAATACATCGAAAATACATTTTTTTATGTCTCTTTTACCAAACTTAAACGAGCCTTACACGTTTAGACTTGTGTCATTAAAGCTTGTCTAGGTAACTTTGCAGAATGGGTGGAATTTTATCAAAAATGTGAATTTAGACAGATCTCCCACCTGAGATTCAGTACCTCCTCCAAGTCCCTCCCACCCTCATGCATGTGGTTCTGATGTCAGTGCAATGGGGAAATGGGAATTCTTGAGCTGGCTCCCTTCTCTGCCGTTCTGTAGCTACAGTAAGCTAAGCTACAGTACTTTACCTCTGGTAGCTAAGTTTGTTTGAGGAGAGGAAGCAGGTGTACACAGCAGGAGTGCACAAGACATGATTGACATTGAGGTAGCCACGCCCCCTTGAGGTGAAACGAGATTACAGCCCCAGGAACAGCCTGGACGACCAGATTTTTTTCTCAATGCAGTTGGTTTGGCTCAGACCCCCTGTGTATAATGTTGATTGAAATTATGAAGAAAAAGTTACCTACAGAATCTTTAAAATGAACAAACCATCTGGCCTTACAAGTTTTCATTTTCTTATTTTTAGGGTAATGCTAGCCTGCTAGCCACCAACAATCACCAAACACTTAATTAATGACATGTTAGTATGCACACCAAACAAAACTATCTGCAAGAGACACAGAGATCATTTTGGTGCTGATCCTCTTATGGCATATTAGGTAAGGTGATCAGTAGGCCAAACTTCCAAAAAGTCAGAGTAGTCCTTTAAACCACTCCATATCACTGGACTCCATGCAAAGACTAATTATTGATATGAATGAAACGGGAGGCCTACTGAATCCAGCTCAGACTGATATTGTTTCTGTAGAATGAATATAGTGAATTATTCTGGGCTTGTGTATTCTCTAAAACTCAGTCCAACTCTGTACCATTGCACCTCTTATCCTATCAGTAATGATCGATTATTTTATTTACTGTGGACCATGTATCCGTTCAAAGGCTCATCCACACACTAGTATTAACTATACGTATGGTACAACATAGCAGCCCTGTTTGATGCTGAAAGCAGCTGCATCAAACTGTTCTCGGATTACTTTGACCTTTTCTTAAGTAGGGCTACTTAAGGGCTGTTACAGGAGCTAAACCCAAACAATGGATGTTCCACTCCCCCTTCCCTTGGGCTCACAACATCTGGACTTCATTTGCAAATAGGTTATGAAATCATACAGAATTTATACTGTAAGTCTTCCAAATATTGTTTTATCCATTTATCAACTGAACTAGGAAATCCTAACTGTAGTCAGTAGGTTACTGTTGCTTTAGGGGAGACATTACAGAGGTGAGTGGTGTGGAAGTATAGCTTGGAGTGATGTTTCCTGAGCAAAAAGTGTAGGGCAGGCCCTGGTCAGCTAAGATAAAACATAAATTTTCCATTGGATATTGTACATGGCCTTTTCAGCTGGAGGATTCATACCCTTTGGATTATTGCTGCAATGATTTCAGAGATTGAGTCATTAAATATTAACAATGTGGGCAAGGACTTGTGGTGGGTTTTTTTTCACACTCTATTTCACACTTTTGAGTCTGTGTTTGAGTTGAGACAAAGCACCATGATTAGGTTGGTTTCTACACAGAGGATCCATAGTGGTGTGCTTAAGAGCTTTTTGGTGGAGTTTATTCTTACAGAATTTTAAATGAGGTAAATTCATGCAACAATCTGGCCATTTGCCCATTCCCCAGCTGCCTCCACAGTGGCACTTGTAAGCTAGAAAAACTGTTTTGTAGATGGTATACTCAAACATTAGCCATGAATTGATATGATGTTGTCTGTCATTTATTTTGGCAGAGGAAAGTTACATTTTTAACCAGCCAGTGATGGGCAGTTATTTCCTGAAGTGGAAAGAAGGCCAAATTCCTTAGGGTTAAATGTGTACTCTCAATTATTGAATTTCTGTGTGCCAAAAATACTACTTTTGCACACTGGTCTTGTCGACTTTCAGGTCTGATACATTCCACTTGGTGTTTCCTATTTACTCCCATAATACAAACTGCAGTTTTACAGGCCTGACTTAATATAACAAACGTTCAACAATAGCTATGAAATCTAAAAGATGTGATATACCCAGAGTTAGCGTTAATCATGTTTACTTATGGAAAGGGTTTTTTTAGTGCCTTTTATGTCACTGTGTGTGATGAAAATACTGGTAACTAATTTGTTATAGCTTCTGAAAAGACAGAAACCTCAGCTACATTTAAATAAATAGGTGATCACTTCATTACTCAGAAATATTTTAAAGCAAGAAAAAAATGCATTTGCACATCTTGAAATGATTGACAGATGTAGATGATGACAGGAAAACAATTCAATTCACAGTGTAAACATGAATTCCTTGATTTACTATATTTTGGAGTGCATTTGGAGGGACATCTGTACAAAAGTAAAGTAATCAGGGTGCAGAATACTTAAGTGAATCATATAAATGGTTACTAATTAGTCATTCATGTAACACTATCCCTATTATTAAATCACTATAATGTTCCTATAGTGCTGTATAGTGTATCCATGGTGTCAGCTTATAGGGAAGGTCATCCTACTTTATGGTATTTTTTCCCATAAACTATGTTATCATTATCATATTCACATAATATACCTATAGAATATTAAAGTTTATGGTTTGGGTGCGATAGTGTTCTTCTAAAATGTGTAATAGGATTACTATCCATCTGTGTGTCTCAAATGGATATGTAATAGCTACTAGAATCTCATGCATAGATATGCCAGGACAGTTATGGCCCGGCTCATGTGATTGACTAAAATAGTTCACAATTTATGTCTGCTTAATATAGGGTAGAGGTCATAGCCTGGGGCAAAAGAACAAATACTAATCCTCTGATAAATTTTAGAGGGATACACAAATAGCAGTACTGTCGTGGTATAGGGGGAATACCATAAATCAGGATATCATTACAAACTCACCACTCAGTAAGCATATAGGCACTGTAAGCAGCGATAAGGACGATAAAAATAGCATAAGGTACAATAACACCACTAAAACTCACTGCTGAGTACCACAGGCACACTATAGGACGCTGCTGGAACAATATATGAATATTATGGTGATTTGGGGTAAATATTGTCTATACTCAGATGATCTCAGCGTTTATGAGGGAAGTCTTCACGCAGAGCTGGCTGGATGAAGTTGCAGCCAAGTGACAGACCTTGATTTTTAACAGTCATAGCTCAAATAAAGTAAAAGCAAAATCCTGCAAGGAATATTTCCTTTCCAGATCATTTTCCCTCCCTGTGGGTTTTTCCAGAGGTTCCTCAGTTAATCCTATATGTAAATTGCAGCCAATAGATGCTGTTGTTGAGTTGGGCTGGGATTAGCAGGAGGCGAATGAGTTTCAATTTTACTGGATTACAGAACAAAGAAAGGGGAAAGGGACACCCTGCTCTGTTAAGGGAAAAAAGAGAAAGAAACTGAGATATAATATAGAAATAACAGACAATAAAACGGCCGATCGAAATTAAGATTGTGATGTTTCGGATTACGATGTTTGACCAGACGGTACAGCTACATCGTGGATGGGAATTGTGAGCGTTTCTGATGGATTAAAACGGGGGAATAAACCTATTCCGGGATTGACAGCAACAACAAGGATATTTAATCGTTAATTAAGGTAAGATCCCCCTATCTGTTTTTATATTCGTGAACCGGCAAACAGTTTGTCTTCGTTGAGCATGTGACTTTTTGTCGTTGTACATTTACAAATTACAGATTATAACCTAATTCTGGACTGGGGGAGGAGATGAAAGCAAAGTGCTAACGCTAGCTAGCAAGATGGCTAACGCGAAACAGCTAACCAGTTTAAGCTAGCTAGTTAGGTAAACGATTTTAAGATAACGTTAATTAGCTTGCGTTAGTTAGTTAAACTATGTAATGTTAACCAGCATAACAATGTTAGCGACTTTGTTTAGAGGGACACCTCCCTTTTAACCTTGCGAGTGGATTGCGAGGCTGTATTTTTTTGTTTGGAAATACAGCGTTTGTCTGCTGGCTAATTTAGCCCCCATTTGTTACTGAAATTGCTAGCATTGGCTGGCTACGGTTGACAAGCTAGTGCAACAAAGCTGGCTAACGTTTAACGTTAGCGCTAGCTAAATTAAGTGGCATCCGTCTGTGGTAAAAGAAAGAAGTAGCATCACTGTTCAAGTTCAGCAAAACACTTCCACTGGAGTACAACCAACAGTCGTGCTAGGATAATGCTAACATAGCTACTTTGATAAACTGCTAATAACTTTAACGTTAAGTAACTAATGGGCAGCCACCTAATTCTAATCCCATACTAAACAAACTAGCACAGCCGGAGGGGTGTTTCTGCAAACTGACAGACAATTTATACGAATTCACAAGTGTCAACTGCCTTCTGTCGGGTTGTGAAGCCAGGTAGTGTGTTGTTTTCTACAGCTTGGCTGTCGAGTAACTCCTATTTGTAGCACACGAAGCGTCAAAGTTTGGAAACAGCTGACGGAATAAAACTCTTTGCCTGCTTTATCAGCCCGGCAGATGGGATTCACCACGGCGATGCAGAGCTCTGAAAATGGGCGCATAAACACTTGTTTCATACACATTACGCTCATTTGCTTAGGACTAATAGACACTCACATTTTATTTGTTGCACTCATGTTTTCGTGCTCCGTGACTTTCAGGCTTTATTTCTCTTGGGTCCAGCTTTTCAGTATAATTCTTTTTCATTCTAAGAAGATGTGCACTGAGGAGTATTTTGCCTGCCAACATTTGAGGCATAAGCTCTCACCCAACCTCTAGCCCCTGTGTGTGCTGTTTTCTGTTGTATGGGGAGAACATCTTAAACTCCATGCAGAGTCTGCTTATGGTGCCTGCCTTGCTCATTAGTAAACATCACGCCAGGCAGAACCTGCTGCAAGAAGACCAAAGTCGTCAAGTTGCAAATACTATTGAATGCAGCTTTAAATAAAATTTGGTTATTGCCAAAGTCTTCGAGCAGATACAAAAACTGATCAAAAGAATAACAGTTCATTGGAAAATAACATGTTGTGGTATGTGCATTTTTTGATAAAAAGATAACATCAAGCTGCTAGATTTTTAGAGTTTTGGAGTTTGGCATGGCATTGTCTTGATGGATCAGAACAGGCATTGGAGCTACCTTACCCTCAAAACACACACACACACACACAGCTGGAAAAAAATACTATTAATACAATGAAAATGTATCAAAGTGCAAATGTCCATATGTCAAAAATAAAAGCTGTTAATTAAGCTATCATACCTATTTGAACTGACCCTGCAGTGAGTCCAGGGGTGACTCTTAGAGCATAAAATAGCAGCACCTCACACATTGAACACACACACGCACACACACACATCTGCAAAAGCTACAAAAAACTGCCTTGATGTCATGCTGTAGATTGTAAATAATTAAAACTTGTTTTAAGTTCATTGCATTAAAATAGAGATTTAAATGAATATTTCTCATCATTTCAGTCAGTGGGAGTACAGCCTGCTGGGTGTGGAAAGTAGCCAGGCAGGCAGTCCAGGGAGTATGGCACCCTGGGAAAATGTTTGCACCACAGTCTCAATTTTAGTGTTCTCTAATGCATTATAAGGCATTTATTCTATAAGTTTGAGGGAAGATTCATTAGAAGAATTGTCCAGGAATAGCAGAGCTCATAGCAGAAAAATGTCCACCTTAACAAGTCATTTAGTCTCATAGTCATTGTTTTTCTTCAAACAAGGTAAAAAATCTGCCAGTAGGATGAGGTAATCCCACTTGTTTCCAGTGCAGTTTAACTTGTTTCAGGGAGTTTTCTGGGAACAAGTATAAATATGTAGAAACAAGGCAGAATAAGGCAGATCAGCCCACAAGGATCAAGAAAATGACACTTGATTGATGAAAATTCTGGAAACAAGTTGATTAGCATTGGAAACAAGTGGGATTATCTCATCCCGCTGGATGATTTTTGACCTTGTTTGAAGAGAAACAAGATTTTAACACAAAATATGAGACTTTGTTTCATATGACTTGTTGTTGCCCCGAGTACTCTGAATAGTATGGCAGTTATATAGTAAAGTCTTTTTGTGTTTGCTTTTAAAATCAAGTTTAAACAGAATAAATATTAGTTTCAGTCATACATGCAGATTTGTAGTTTCATAAACTTTCATGAAGCACATACGTTCATAAACATGTTTGGTATCTACATTCTCACAGCATGATGCGCGGTCATTAGGGAAAATCGGGCCGGTCAAAAGTTCTCTCAGAAGGGTTTTTAAATCAAGGAAAAAAGAGAATCAAACAAATATCACCAAGAGCAAATAAAAAAACTCTCAGTGGTTAGCCGACATGAACATGAAATAAAATGCTAAATGAAGCATTTCTCTTATTTTTTTTAGGGTCAAAGCACATGTTTACTTAGCTGAACACGATTCCATTGCAATAACTGCATGTGCTTACATGAATTCAACATATGCAGAAAAAAAACGTAGAGTGTGGTCTGTGAACTTGCACTCTCAAAAACTGAATGGCATCACATTCAAAGTCCTCTTTATTAGACAGCACATTGTTGACAGCGTCAAACTGACAAGGTTTACATTTGCACACACTCAGTGTCAGATGCAAGGAATGTTTGACTTTAGTTTTCATCAT
>OMKZ01042702.1:0-25356 GCA_900302535.1 Neoniphon sammara
CAACAGAACAGTCTGAGTTTAAAGCGCCGCGATGTTGCTGAGATTGGACAGATTTAAATTAATTATTAATTAATTATGTTGCTCGAACAAATAAGCATTGTGTACTGTTATTTGCAGAGGGAAAAAATACGTTTAACCCAAGTTTCGGCGCAAACCGGCCTGTGAATGAACCGTCTCGATCAGCCTGACGACGTGAAACAACATGCCTGGGTCTCCATATGCCGGCCGCTACAGTTTTAAACTAGTTACTTTCTCCTGTGCAAATTGTACTGCACTTCTAAATCTCGGTAACGTTTGGACCGCTGGCTTCATTTTTTTTTTTTACTTTCGTGAATAACAAACAGATGCAGAATACATGCACCTATGCTATGAAGCTATGAAGGTGTCCCGCTAGGTCCGTGTAGTAATGATTGACCAGCATGATAAATGACTTTACTGCATCTATGCACGTAGTGCCGACTAAAATCACGGCGTTGCCTGTACCGAGCCACTTAACATTACAACGCAGAAGACTGTGAGTGCTGCCTGACTGTATTGAGAGATGACGATGGGGACAGCACTGATCTATGATGAGGAGATGACCAAGTACAAACTTCTCTGGGTTGAGTAAGTTGTTCAGGTTCTGCTATTTGATAACTAATCCAAGTAGTCCTACTGCAGCTGTAATAGTATTGTAATACATTCTAACATGATTTCTGCTGCAGCCCAGCATGTAAGATCGAGGTCCCTGAGCGCCTGACAGTGAGTCATGAAGCCTTGGTCAGGACTGGCCTGGCTGACCGCTGTGTCTCCATACCTGTTCGTGAAGCCACTGATGGAGAGATTCTGCTGGTTCACAGGTGAGAAACACACACAGACCTATTGAGTCTGTGTAAATATATAGTGTGTCCTAATGTAGACACTCAGTTGTTTCTCACTCTGTGATGGATAAATGTCTAAATGTGACATGTACCAATAGTGAGGAGTACCTGGAGGCAGTGAAGAAGACACCTTATATGAGTCTGGAGGACCTGATGACCTTCACTCTGAAATATGGTGATGTCTATTTCCACCCTGTAAGTTCTGCATTAATATGCTGTTTTCATTTGTTGAGCAAATTTGGGCAGCCTACTTGAGCAACTCACAGGCTGTTAAGGTCCTTGTGCATTCATGCATGCAGTAGGCAAAAACATATCAATGCATTATTTTGTACTGAGGCTACTCTTGATGGAGAGATTGAAACCTCTTGCTTTTGTACGATAGATTTCTCCCTATGCGACTGTTGAAAGTTGGTTCAAATTGTTGAAACTAGAAAAAAACCTTGCACTTTGATTCTAAGTGGCACACATCAAAGCCAGACATTTATTGCTGAAGTCCTTGATACCTGAAAATTGTTTCATGCCAAGATCCATCATAAATGCATGCATGCAAGGTTTCAGTGTAATCACTTGTCTGCATTAGGCCACGTATTCAGGAATAAGGAAAAAACTTCACCAAAAACAAAATGGACACAGAAATGTAAGGTGCATCACCAGCCGCTATTTTTCACTGCTGCAAAACACATCCTCAGGCTGTGATGACAAAGTAGGTCAGTGCACTGTCAGCTAATCGCCCCAGTCTCTTACATACTTTTCCAGAACATCTATCACTGTGCCAAGCTGGCCATAGGGGCCACCCTGCAGCTGGTGGACAGTGTTATGACGGGCAGGGTGAGGAACGGCATGGCTCTGGTCAGGTGAGGCTGTTACCAGTGAGACACCGCAACAAGAGTATCGTATAATACCAGGTGACCTACATTCTGCACCTTTATTGACTGATAAACAACTATTGACAGCGCATTACTTGCTTTATGTCACTGCTGATAGACCGCCAGGGCACCACAGCCAGAAAAGTGCTGCCAATGGTTTCTGCATATTCAACAACGTGGCCATTGGGGCTCGATATGCCATGCAAAAATATGGGGCTGAAAGGTAATAAAAAGACAAATTACTGCAATTTTTTTGTTCTTTTCTTTCATAACAATCAGAAAATCGTGGTCTCGTAAGTGTTGTATTGGTCTCACATTTATATATTTATGTCACTATTTTCCTCAGGGTATTGATAGTGGACTGGGATGTGCATCATGGTCAAGGGGTGCAGTACTGCTTTGAGGATGATCCAAGGTGAGAGTCTTTTTCTCATGCAAAGATTTTGAGTTGTGTTTGGCTGCTGTGACAGTCTACTGACAGGTCAGATTCTGTATGCTATTATTTCACAGTGTCCTCTACTTTTCTTGGCACCGTTATGAGCATCAGAAGTTCTGGCCCAACCTTAGAGAATCAGACTGTGACAGTGTGGGCAAGGAGAAGGGGGCTGGATTTAATATTAATGTGCCATGGAACAAGGTAATCAAACATTCACCAAAGTACTATTTTTTTTTTATCCTAAATTCATATGCTCTGTTATTTCAACGAATATGAAAAATAAGTGAAAATTATATGTGGCATTTGATCATAATATAAATTAACTTTTATTTTGATCATTTTGGTTGTGAGCACAAGCTTTTTGGTTGTGAGCACAAGCTTTTGTGTGTGTGTGTGTGTGTGTGTGTGTGTGTGTGAACCTTCAATTAATGAGGCTCCATATCCTTGTTTAGGTGGGAATGGAGAACAGTGACTATCTGTCTGTCTTCTTCCACGTCCTGCTGCCTGTTGCATATGGGGTGAGCCAGGACATTCACTCTGAAATTAGATGCACTCACTGTATCTCTGAGAATGTTTAACTGAACTCTTGTTACAGTTTTGCCCTGACTTGGTCTTGGTCTGCGCAGGCTTCGACTCAGCCATTGGTGATCCAGAGGTGAGGTACTGCATGCAAATTGCCAAACAGTCCTGTATAATGAAGCTTGTAATGCTATTGCAATACTGCTACAAATATGTCCTTTTGTGTATGCTAGATGTGTAGCATCATAGATAAACACTAATATTCATTGCATATCTGACCACTTGCATTGCATGTGCAGCCATTTTTGTTATTATGGCATGTGGGTACTATAAAACTGGGACTCTGACTGGAACAAAATCTGGTATGATAACTGTACAGGATAATTCAAGTGATTGGGATTTTCTTTATTTTCAGGGTAAAATGTGTGCCACACCAGACATCTTTGCCCACCTCACTCACCTCCTGATGAACCTGGCAAAGGGCAAACTGTGTGCTGTCCTGGAAGTCAGTATTACCGTGACTCTGCTGGAAATATGTTTACATCCACATGAACGCCCCTGCACCTGCTTCACCCTCTTCTGTGCTGTCTGAATGTTTTGCAGGGAGGCTACAACTTAACTTCCCTCGCCCAGTCTGTGTGTCAGACGGTGCAAACTCTGCTGGGAGATCCCGCCCCTCTACCTGCAGAGCTGGGGGGTCCCTGTGTGAGGTCTGTCTGATCGTCAGTCAGATTTCCATTCATTTATTACACGTGATCTTCACCTGCTGTTTGAAAGCTGAAGTGAATGTTTTTATTTAAAAAAAAAAAATTTTCACTTTCCTTATGTACTTCAGTGCGCTTGAGTCCATCCACTGTGTCCGATCAGCTCACAGGCAGTATTGGTCCTGCCTCAAGCATGCAGGTATAACATCCCCATTCCTATGATTGACTTGTACCATCTCACTGATAAAATATTCTACATTAATGTCTATATTCACATCATGTCATGTCATATAGAATGGATCATCTGTCAACCTTGCATTTTAATCATCTCATGAATCCCAAAAAATGATGCTGGCTGCCGTGCTAGAAATATATACAGTATATTATTTGCTTTCTCTTGTTTAATGATTGAATATCGTTCCATTTTCATATTCATTGTCATTAAAAAGTCAGTCCCTTTCCTTCTTTAGCTGATGTGCCCACCTATGATCTCAGCACTAAGTTGGTAAAAGTAGCAGAAGAGAAAAATGGCACAGAACATCAGGCAGCAGCGGAGCTGAGCCCAGAGGAAACTGTGTGGCCAGAGCCTCCAAGACGTCTTTCTCCTCCCGTGCGCACTGCTGTGGCTCTCCCCGAGGGCGAGGCTTGCCCAGACGGGTGTAAGCGCTTCAACTCAGCAGAGGATCCCAGTTCACTCAGCAAACTCAGGTGTGGAGCTATGGTTGGAGTTGTATTTCAGTTACCATGGTTTATAATTTTATTCCTCACTTTTTATGGACACAGAAAGGGTTGAAAAAAAAAATCACACAACTCTCAAGAATCAGTTTGTGACAAAATGCATTGAAATATATAATTGTGATTTTATCTGTCATAAGTAATCATATTTTTTATTTGTTTTGGTTTTTTTCACTATTAGAGAGGCCTTTTTCAAAGAGTCAGAAGACAAGGGTGCCCTTACAACACTTTGCAATCTCCTTGCCCTCTTGGAGAAAATGGAGAAAAATGAGGTACAGTCAGGATATTGTCTGTAGCTTGTCATTTGAAGTGCTTAGACCTGTACTGAACACTGTAACTGCTTTGGCTCAGCTGCCAACGTGTGTTAATCTCATATCAAATCACTACCTGTCAGATTCGCAATGGCTTAGTGCTGGTCCCTGATGTCTCCATGGCGATGATCTGCGCTGTTCAGCAAGCTCCATCTTCACTCGTCAACCGGTATAGCAACACAGAATGACTGTCTCTATTCATACTACTTTTTAGAGTCAACATTTATTTGCCCTGTAAAATTGTCTTTAAAGGAAAAATCCCCCCTACAACACCTCGGCGCTGTTAAAAACAGCTACTGGCAATGTATCTTGCTTTCTGGGCCCATTTTGTTGTTTGTTGTTGTATTTTCATTATTTCTGTGGCTCTCTGGCCAACATAGACAATATGCTCTCATGTCAAATTATTTCTTGCACCTTTACAATGAATTTGGCTGTCAAAAACATCAATGATGAACGTAGGATTTTGCCAATCAGCCGTTCAGAATCAAAGAACAACTGAGGAATCCATTGAGGAAGAGACAGAGATAGTAATTTGTCCACCTACCGTAACCTCAGCTTAATGCAGTACAGCCACATCTGTTGTGTGAAATATAAATATACATCTATTTGTCTATTTGACAGCTTATTTTTTGTAATTTGAGCAACTGGGCACGACACACTACAGCAGTGTTTTCTCTCCACTTAGATGTGTACAGCACAGAGATCCTACTTCTTTGAGGTTGTCAAAAGTCATTCTGGGAAATGTAGGCTGACTTAAGTAGAAGTAGAATGAGACATGTTGAGGGAAAGTGGTTACTCCAAATAAGTATGTCACAACATTTCATTATAGAATATGCAGTGCATTGATCAGTCGAAATTGATGATATGTGACTATGGTGGAATTTTCCTTTAAGCAAGACATTGAGTCCCTGTCGGCTCTGGAGGTGCTGCTCTGTAGCTGACTGACCTCACTGGGGGCAAGTGAAAAAAAAAAAAAAAAACGAACTTCCCAATGGGGGGTAAAGTGTTATGTTATTTCTAAGAAATCACTCTCATTTGACATCACTTTCTCCTCAGGGTTTTGCTTGTGTGTGTTGGGGACGGGGCTGTCCCAGCTCACATCACACAGAATGGGTGAGTGTTGTTAATGTCGCACAGGGGTGCTGTGAATATGACTCAGCTGGTGAAACTAGCACACAACAAGCGCATGAAAAGGTGACGAAAATCTCTACATTGTTTTTTTCAGGAAAACACTCCTGGTGCAGATCAGCAGCAAGAAGGCGGAAGGACGGAAATCCAAATATTGCATTCCTGTTTGTCTCAGGAAGGTACTGGGAATTTCAGTAGTAATCCAAAGGAATCTAGAATAAATGCTTCCCAATAACAGGTTTACATGTACATATTTTTGATGTATGTATGCATGTATGTGTGTCCTTCCACAGGGCTGCAGTGACATGGCTGGGTTCATGCAGGCAGTGTTGGGCCTCCTCCTGCCTTTGGGATACGAGTACAATCCCAGTCTGGTTCTGTTGGCTCAGATGCCAGGCAGCGGAGTGTGTGAGAGTGTGTGGCAGCAGCTAACCAGCCTGCTGCAGGGCCTGGCACAGGGGCACACACTGGTACTCATGCAGGTGAGACGGCTGGGACACCGTAATGATATTAATAATAATAAAACTCTATTGACGATGATGTGAAAGCAGGGCTCTATTTCCTTCATTTATTTGTGGGGGGGGTTTAGTGTTGCAGTGACAGGATGGCCTAGGATTTAGAAAGAGCTCATGTTCAAGCTCTCATTTTGGCAAAGTTTTAGGGTGAATTTTCCTTTAACCATGTAGAATTGGCTTTAAAAGAATAAAAAAAAACCCAGTTAAAATAAGGATTTTCTTATTCTGTATTATTCTTGAGTTGTACCTTCATCGTCCACCATGATTTGAGAGTTCCTAAAAGTCGTCAACTGTAATGAAGTGGGTTTCAGGAGTGGCATTTTCTACAGTAACACATTCTAGCAGGGATGGGTGGGCTTTAATTCCCCTTGTAGGCGAAAAGTAAATGTAGCTTTTAATCCTCAGCAGAACTGATCATTTGACTCAGGAGAAATTGTCCGTCTCTCTGCATAGAAGGGACTTAAGATTCTTGCAGTTTCATGATGTTTTCTACACAGTGATGACGATAAAACCCATTTTAATGAAAAATAACATATTTTAGTCTACCTTCCCTTTAAAAGTACAGAAGGACTTTATTTTGTTTTGTTTTCCCAGGAAAATGAAAAAGCATCAGTTGGCCCCACAGCTTCTTCTCTCCTGGGGAACCCGGCCCCCTCCCTTGGGCCCCTGGGAGCCGCTCTGCCAGACGATGTGGAGGCCGTGGAGACACTGAGACACAGGCTACAGGCTGACTGGAAGCTACTGCAGGTGAACGCAGCGGAATGAGCATCATGTATAAATAACTGTGATATGTTATCGAGATATACCAGGTTGTGGTATGTCTTGAAATAGTAAATCAGACAAGTTGTCACAGTCATCTGCAACTTTCAGATCATGTCAGTGTGTGAAGCGCCCACACAGGTTTAAATGCTGGGGAATTCCCTTCCATGTGAGAACTGATTAAGCTTCTTGAATGAGTAGTGAAACATCTTCAAGCTTACACAGAAAGTCAAGTTGCCTTTGATTTACTATTACCAGACATATGAGTGTGTTGCACAAATTCCTACTGTGTCATTTAGCACTCGGCTATATAAGAAACTGGATTATATGGAGTGCTGGTTGAATATGAGGAGTTCAGTTTGAGTGGAAACAGCACCAGAAAGTGGAGGGGGAGACGTTGGTTGACGCCACATCTTGTCCTGCTTCTGAACTCAACTGAAGAACATTGATCATTTATCGGGATCAAATTTTGTACTATTTCATATCACTTTTTCAAATGAGTCCAAATTTTACATTTTGCCATTAATATGCCCTGTCAACAAACTTAATCTTAATCTGAACATCTGACTACCGTGATTATCTACTGTTAAAAAAGGCAGTGCTGTTTGCCTTGCAACTGAGCTGATGTTCAGTAATTTGTTAGTACTGTAATTGCCATCACTAATAAATTCTGATTGTATCATTTATTTGTTATATTTTTTTATTCTCAGCTACCTAATAAATAATTGATCAGTTAATTTTCTACATTGTTTACAGAGTAATAACATAGACTGTGGAGTAATCATTAATTATTTGAGGGTTAATAAATCAGTTAGTTACAGTATTAATTGCATTCTTGTTATTGTGTGATAACTTTAATAAGAAACTGAAATAATTTTGATTGCTCTACTTAACATTTTTGCTAGTCCTAGGCCTCTGTTAAGCACTTCAAACACTTTTTAATGGGTTGAGCAGCAGTAAATTATGTGGACCATGTTATAAAACAGTTACCACTGAAGTTTACAATGCTTACTAAAATCACAATATCACATATCACAATATGTTAATTGACATGACTTCTAAAGGGATGCTCGGATTTCCACCAAACTTGGTGAGAAGGTTGGAGATGAGTCAAGGATGAAGTTATCCATCACCACATATCAACTGTTACTACTGATCAAAGTGACAGGTGGAATGTACCGCTGGTGGGAGACATGTTCACTGGTTTTATGTTAGAACAGTGAGTGAAAGAACCAAAGTGTTCTCAACAGTTTCAACAGCTAACCTTGAAGCATTTTATATATGCACCAACCAAAGTCCCTCAGACCAAATGTCCTCAAAATGTCCTTACTCATGCACTTGATTGTTTGGTTGGTTGGTTATTAAGAAAAAAAAAACATAAGAAATAGTGCTTTTTTCATCTTTGCCTTGAAGTTTACACAATGTGAGAATACATAAGACTATTAGACCACATATTTCATCTCATCCCACTTCTACCTCTCTGTAGAAAGTCACATCTAACAGGAAAATCCCTCTCAGATGAGATTCTTTAGGGCAAAATCTTAAATGCGGATCCGTTGATGTGGGGGGTCTCTGACATGAAAAAGGCTTGTAACGGGTTCACTTTTCCACATCTTCCTGTATGTATCGCCCCCTTGCGGAAACCAGATTTATCCCTCATCCAGCCATTGTTCGGCGCTGTGGGGTAAACGCACGGTGAAGAATGAAGCTCATGTCTCTCCAGCCTCCATGTGAGTCATTCGGCTCTGTTGATACCAAAGGAGTGCTCTTCCCCTTTCTGCCGGTTACATGCATGTGCATGTGTTTTGTCCTTCCACTGTCACTGGACCGCAGGCCGGAGAGCATCAAAGCCAGTGAGATTTTGAACAGGCCAGAAACACGACAGCCGACACTCAAAAGATGTCTGGGACTTCGGCTAGATCTGCGAATCCCCAGTCCGCAAAGATTAAAAAGGACGAATCTTTCCTCGGGAAATTAGGAGGGACGCTGGTGCGGAAGAAAAAGGCTAAAGAAGGTAAACAATTGGGAAGGTTTGTTTCTGGATGTGACATTATGAGGAAAAAATTTGGTTCCTATAATTGTGTTACTGTCCATGGTGCTGCAGTCACGTGATGCTCTATCAATGTTTTCTTTTCTGGACACTGGCAGCTATGCGGTACTTGGATTATTATGCCCTAATGAAAAATGAAAATATTCCTAGAAAGAGTTAGATACTGCTATGGAGTCTGGTGCTCAGTGAGTGTGTAGTGACTTTATGTCCTTTCTGGTCTTTTTTAATCTCCTCTGGTATTACTAAAATATTCCAAGAGACCTATAATTTGTATTTGCAAAGCAGACCTATCATTAGATTTATTTGAGGATCAGTATCCCATTTTTTTTTGTCCAAATTGCTTATTGGCATTTGGTTAGGACTATAACAGAAATGCCACAGAGTGAGGTACTTTTTTGCTCTGTCATAGTTTAGATCTAGTTCTGATATCTACATTGTGGAAAGCCAGACTTTTGAGCAAGTGACAGGCAAGACAACGCCTCATTGCAAGTTCACAGGCATTTAACATGAGGTAATAAACATAAATAGATCGGTGACCTGTGCCAGGAATGCAAGGTTATTCAGATAAGTTGTAAGAGGATTACTTTTCTCACTTTCTTTTGCACAAGATCCTGAAGGCTCTGCTTTTTTAGCTCAGTGCTGTGATACTTTTAACTTTCCCCCTTTATTTACCAAGCTATTTTCTAACCTGGCTGAATGGACAGCTGCAACATTTGACACCTCTTTGTATGTGTGTGTGTCTGGAGATTACAGCCATGTGTTTGTCATCCTCTATAAAAGGAGTCCCACTAGCAGGAGGAAAAGAGACATGTTAATTGTTTAGGAGTCCCCTTAAATTCCATTCATCAGCTCTAAGCACTTCGCTTTTTAAGTCAGGGGTTCCCACCTTTTTATATTAAGCACTCCTATATAATGTGCATATCTGAGAAATTTTTTGTTGTAAGATATAACTTGGTACAGAATGGTAGTACTGTGCATATTGTAGGTAAAGGGAATAGGGAAAAGTGGTGCCTAGACACCAATTCTGTAATATGGACTGAAGGGACCGATACAAAGTCTCTTACTTTCACTCCAGCTTGTGAGAGTGGAGTGCCCCTGTGTGGTGAAAGTGGATTAAAGCTCATAGATGCAGCTGGTCATTATAACACAGAGGACATTTTGCTCTATTAGAATCAGAAAACCGCAGAATATATATATATATAAAAAAGTGGCATTTAGCCTTGTTAATACAGTGAGGGTGCATCGCTTGTGGCATCAAATACAACCTCATTGTGGTTTCTGTTACTTCTGGGTGTGGTGTGCACTTTGAGGAGCACACCCAAGTGCAACAAGTCACCACTAGAGAAGTTCCTGCACTTTTGCTGAATTATGGGTTTAGGGCATCATCATAATGTTCCTCTCAGAAAGAGACTTTGATTTCTTCAGCAGCGATGACACTCCTTAGCAACTGTATGCACATGTTATTGTATATTTTGTGAACATAGTCTCTGTTCCTCTAAAAAAAGAACAACCCCTGATTTCTCCCACAGTAATAGAAATGTGGAGGAAGAACTTGGCCGGTTGTGCTGAGATTAAAAGGCTTAAGAGTACTCAACTGGACGTAAAACAATAGTTCGGCATATATCTTCTTTTTTATTTACATGGCCCAGATTCTTGCAGTTGCAGACCTCGCTTTTATAGATATGTCTGTGGCTGTTTCTGCACATCCTGATAAACTGAAAGGAAGTGTGTGTATGTCCCTGACAATACAGCACAAGCCAGTGATAGTGCTGTAATAATAGTTTAGTTAAAAAGCAAGTCATTGTCTTATAAGCATTTTAAGGAACAGTGTTTTCTCACATCCTCACCATTGTGTCTTAGCAGGTTGAATAGTGTTTCACTTCAGAAAGTAGAATTTATTGTGTATTACAAATTCCACAAGGATGGATGCTGACAGCAGTAAGTTTTTTTTTCTATCCCAAGTTCATTGTTGCTATTTTGTGATCTCTGCTTAATTATTAGAAAGAGATAAAGTAAGTATATTATACTTTGATGTATTATGCATAGGAATAACAAAGACACGGCTGGATAGCGCCTTTAGGGATATGTTTCATCTGGATAATTTTGGATAATTTTTAATAGCTTTGACCCTTGCTTTCCTTACCATTCCTTGATTGTAATGTTGGTATACAAAGTTGCTCTGGATAGCAGTATCACCCGTATGGCTAAAAATGTCAATACAAACTATGACTGGCTATAAAATGACCCAAATCACCGGTACATTATAGTTACAGCTGGTTATACTTAACTGGCATGCCTAATACCTGTTGAAGCCCCCCTGTGGCACATCCTCAGCGACACTGTCATCTCCTGGCTGTGGGTAATGACTGTTCAGTGCTGTTAGTCACTCGTCCCTGTGCTGGTGTAAATAACCAGAGCTATATTTAAGGTGCAGTCTGTCTTCTCCATACTGCGGCATTATTTATATCTTTCTCCTGTGTCACAGTAAACCCCCTCCCCCCCTCGGGAGCAAGGGAACCAACCAAGACAAGGCTGATTTCAGTCTGCATTGTTTATGGCTTGGTCACGCTACCCAAGAGAAAAAACTGAAATACCGTAATAAATTAATATAATTTGGAATGGACTAGCAAATAATACACTTGATGAATATGAATAAACCATGGTACCGCTTTACTTAGAAATAGATGCATTTGTCTTGACTGAAATTAGAAGTATCACCATGTCCTCCTGCATTATTGTTTCTAGTACTCATACAAAACGTTTCCATGAATTCTTGCAATAAAGCTGGCGTAAGATAAATGTTATTGACTGCAGGACCCTGGTTTGTATTGAATTAGTGTAATTGTGTTCAAAGGAAAAGGTTCATTGCTTGATTGATTATCCACTGCAGCAAAACATATTAAAGGCTCAGTGCACATGTTCACCAGGAGGGCAGAGCTACTCTTTGGTACTGTTATATTACTGTAAAACGACTGCGCTGTACCTAATCTTGTTCAGTTGTCATGACAACAAAAACAGTGACCCAGCAAGGGCAGAACAGCATTTCACATATAAATCATAATACATGTGTTATTTTTGAACAAATTAGAGGATATCAAGCCAACATTCTACCTGTCAGTGCGCCATTTATAAAGTCAGTGCCGTCTTCCCCATGTTCTGTCCACCATATCAGCTCTGTCCAGAGGTTACTGGTGTGCTAGGGTTACTGTGGTGCTTTTACGTCTAGTTTGGTGTCTCCTTCCTGTCCCAAACACACATACACACACACACACACAAATACAACACACACTGCCTGTCCGGTAACTGGACCGCAGAGGTGGGGTGGAGGGCTGTGACAGAAATAAACACGTGATGACGCCCCTGCCCCGCCACCGCTCTACCCCACCGACTGCAGTCCACACGCACACACACACATCCACACTCCTGCGTTCTCTACCTTTACTCGCTGTTCTGTCAGGGGAACCCTGAGTTTTACACGGGGGACATGGCGGGGCTGCTGTGTGGGACCAAGAGGAAGAAACAAGGTAACCTGGTTGTAACGCTCTCAGGGTTTTTTGTATGGCAGGCTTAGAGGAACTTGGAAATACGAATAGGGAAGCATGTCTTGATACCATACTGCACCGTGTGTTGTGAACTCTTGTGGATGTCAGATTTTGTAAGAACTGTGATTCTTTGGAAGTCTGTCTTCTATTCAGTAAAAATGACTAGTGCATAGACTCTGTGCAACATTAATGTGTGATAAAAGGTGGCTGTGATATTTCAGGACTTGCAGGTGAAAGATAAAATGTTTGGTGAAAGTATTTTTGCAGCATACATAAAGCTCTTATAAAAATGTATAATACTAGTAATGAAATAGTAATAATAATAATAATAATAATTTAACCATTTGAACACAGATTTGCCCACAGTGTGGTTCCTGTGGTAAATAAAGCCTTGTCCTGCACAGTACAGAGCCACTGAGGCAACCAGATGTACAGTCGGACACACAGGGGAGGAGGAAGTAGCACAATTATGATGAAATGCTGCAAGCCTGCACTCTAATTACAAAGCAAATGCTGATCTGGCGTGAGATGCGAGGCTATGGTAGCCCGCTGGCCAGGGCATGTGGTCAGCCACCACAGGGAGGCTGAATCAGATAGGAGATCCTCTGGGATAACCCCTCCCTGAGGTACATGGCACATCTCCTCTCTGCACTCGCTTTGAACTTGTGATTCTTTCAGATTGTGCAGTTAAGGCATTGCCCTGTGCCTCCGTTCAGCTTGAATTTCATTTTCTATACACTGAGCCCATTTTCCCCCTCCTTTTCATTCTAACACATATACAAATACATAAATAAAACAAAAATTAAAAATAAAAGCAAAAGAACAAAGAAATACAAAGGTAGAAGTGGCAATACAGGACAGGGCACACTGTACAGTACTATGATTGTGAAATTAATGAGGTTCAGATATTATAATGGCTCGGTATGGGGGGAAAGGGGTAAAGTGGATAGGTGTGTGAGGAGGAATCACCTTTTGAGATATTGCAGAAGAAAAGACCAGGTGTCAAGAAGGATTGGGTGTTTTCCCTCTGTTTTTTATTTATTTATTTATTTATTTATACTACCCTTGTGTCTTTCCCCTGGTGTTACTCATTGGCTTTAAATAGCAAAGTCAATAAAAGGATCACAAAAGGATGGATCTTAAACTATTCCTGCTACAGGTTTTATAAATCGAAACACACGGTGATAAAAGCCATGTGGCAATTAGGGGAAGAGACGCTAATCCCTGGAGTCTGAACTGAAAACATCACAGCAGAAAGTGGCTCGGCATCATTCAATACCTTCCTCAGAGAAAATGTGGGCCAATATTTGTTACTTTTAGTGTCCTGATAAATGATGTCAGCGCAGAGTTTTTCACTTGTCTGAAGAAAAACAAGTTGAACACTGAAGACCAAATGACTAGTTGAGATGGATTATTCAGACTGTTTGAACTTGTTGCTGCTCGTATTCTCTTTAATCCCTGACTATCTTGTACCTCAGTAGGGTAAAACAGTCAGTGGAAGGTATTTGCAAATGCTGTTTTGCTCAGATCTGATTAATACTGACAGCGAGCAGAGCCAAGTGATTGATGAGTGACTGATGAAGCAGGGGACGAGCAGGGCGTAATGGGACGGGGGAGGCCACAGGGGAAAGTGTGGCGTCAGAAACTCGGGGGTTAAGCCCGCCTGCAGACAGCTGGACCCGGGGCTCTGACACTGTACTGCTCACCCTGCAGCTCTCTTTCTGTCTCTGTTTCATTTTTCTCTCTCTCACCCTCGCACACAGGCTTTCCTTCCCCACCTCTCGCTCTCTCTCTCTGCTCTTCCTCACACTATATTTCCTCACTGAGATGATGGAAATGCAGTGTTACCCAGCAGTACTCATTTTTATTGACTTGCTCTTATGAAAAGACCATTTATTGTTGTTTTGGATTCCCCTTTTATGACTTGCCTCCGTTTTATATTTCCCGTTTTTATTGCTTTTGCTGTTTATTTTGTCCTTTGTAACTCTGTTTTGAAAAATGATACATAAAGATTATTATGTTGTGTATGTGTGTGTGTGCGCGCGCGTGTGTGTGTGTGTGTGTGTGTGTGTGTGTGTGTGTGTGTATTGCTGTCTCTATAGTGAGTGATCTCCACGAGGAAGGGAAGAATGCCATAAATGCTCCCATGCTTCCCTCGGGAACAGACATCCATCCTGAGGACACACTGCTGGGTACGCACACACACACACACACACACACACACACACACACACACAGACAGCACTAATACACATGCATCACCTCATGGCTCGTATCAAACATCCAAATCCTTATGTTATATAAGCTCTTATCCCATCTTTTTTTTACCTTAATTTAATGAATTTTTGTGTTTTATTATTTGATTATTGGAGCCATCGCATTAATTCAGCTGAATATTAATATTGATTCTTGATACTACAGCTGTTTGTCAGCATTAAATGGCATCAACATTTTCAGCTTCTTCAAGATGGAGTTGATTGTAACGCCTGTCAGGAGGGTTGCTCAGGTTACTGAGAGAAATATGAATGTAATATGTGTTGACTAATGGGGACGGCGCAGGAATAGGAAATGAAAGAGCTGTGGGTGAAGTGAAGACAACACCCTCTGTCTCCAGTTAGCATCTGAATCATTGTTGACATGAGTGTGATAGGAAAACTGTGGGCGTGTGTGTGTGTGTGTGTGTGTGTGTGTGTGTGCATCTATGCATGTGTAAGACAGATGAAATTTTGTCTGTGAGAAAAAGGGGGAAGGAAATGTGTAGGAAATGACATTTGAACTTGGACTGTGTCACAAAGTATGACAGTCCACAGACTCCCACTCGCATGTCCGTTCACTTTCTGAATCTCTCTCATTTGTCTTTTGTCAGAGGAAAATGCTGAGCGGATCATGTTGGACCCCACATCCAGGGAGAACCCTAAATTCAAAGACATTCTTAAGGTAGTCTGATTTAAGTTTCTTAATCAGATATCTTGTCATCGCTTACATTTTTTGAGTGGCTATGAAAAAGAAGGAAAAAAAAAAAACAGATTTTGATATCCTGTCATGATGTTGCCAATGCTGACTTTAACATACTTAACTATGTCCGCTATGAAAGAAGTGTAAAAGTTCCTTCACAATTAACTGTCTAATTGTACGAGCAATAATCTTATAAATATTTCAGTAATCTTGTAAGGCAAACAAGCATTAAAAAAAAAAGACTGGAAGCATTACAAGTGATTATTTTGATCTGCAAGCACCCAAATGGTCCTTATTTCTTTGCATATCTATGTTTTGATTTTACTGCTGTGTGTGTCCAGGTCCTGGTTGACTGGATCAACAGTGAGCTGGAGGAAGACAGGATCATTGTCAAAGACCTGGAGGAAGACTGTTACGATGGACAAGTGCTGCAGAAATTATTTGGTAAGGAACTGGTTTACTTAGTGTCGCCGCTCTCATGACATCCACTGCTCTGGACATCTGTGTGTTATAGAGTGTTTGAGTGTGTGGGCAGCAAAAGGGTGTGTTCCCATTGTCATTAATTCTGGGCTGCATAACCTATTGCTTTTCTTACATTTTTTTGGGTTCATATACTCTCACTCTCTTGATTAACTTACTGTATATATTTGAAAATCAGTGGGACCTGTCTTATATTCACAATGCCCCCTCACCCTGTTTCCTCCTCTTGCCTTGGCTGGCTTCTTTTCCTCTGCCACCACCTATTGGTGCCTGTGCAAGCTGTGCAAACAGTTTATCAGACTAACCAATCAAAATGTCTCATCAAATGCCTCATGAGCCCGCTATGTTGAGATATGAAAAGAGCACAGGGTAAAAAGCACAAGCTTTATCATACCAGAAAATGAAGAAACCAACAAAAATACACTGATAAAAAAGCCAAGTGATGGAAAACAAAACAAAAAAAAAAAAACACGACAATTATATACTTACATATACTGGGTCCAAAAGTGACAAACAAACAAAACAAACAAAAATTAGAAGTACACAGTAAAAAAAAAAAAAAAAAAAAAGTTTGATCAGTATTAGTTTAGAACAGATGTCTTTCTTTCTGGTGTGCATTTTTTTGTTTGTTTGTTTTCATGTTTTTTGCGTGTAATCTAAATAAATCTTTGCTTTGTGGCAGCAGTTGGCTTCTTTTTTTTTTTAATCAGTGTGTGGGTTCTTGACACTCTCTTTTTTCTATCATTTTTGATCCCACACTCTGGTGATAAGCCTCTTATATGCTCAGACTTTCCTTTAGAGCACAGACATCCTTCACTTGCTCTGCTGGTCTTATTTGTTGTCTGCAGCCGCCACATTTTTGTGGTCATCATGTCTTGTTTGCTGGGATTAGAGACTAAACCGACGCAAAACCCACACCAGAACCTTCACTGATGCAGACATGGAAAAGATCCTTTTTCCAGATACCGGCTTGATGACAACAGAGGAGGATGTACTGACTAAAACATTTTCTGTTGTCCACTTTGTTTTTTTTTGGCTTTTTTGAACTTATTGCTATTTTTGTACATGTTTTTCATCATTTGACCTCATTTGGATTTCTTCCCTTTTTTTTATCAGTGTGCAAGCACTTGTTGGTTTCTCTTTGTCTGTGAATTTTGAATCCACATACCCACAACAAGCCTCCTAATTCATAGGAATTTTCTTTAGAGCACAGACACCCCTTACTTTCACAGTGCAGGATTCTGTGCGCTTTCACATGTATGTAAGTTATTTCCCTGTATTTGTTCCATGAGTTTGACATAATATATTTGTATCTTCTCTCTCTTGCTGCTGACAGAGAAGCTGTCAGGCAGAAAGCTGAACGTGGCGGAGGTGACTCAGTCAGAGATCGGCCAGAAGCAGAAGCTTCAGACGGTGCTGGAGGCTGTGAATGAACTGCTGAGGCCTCATGGCTGGTCCATCGAGTGGAGTGTGGACTGTGAGTTTTACACCAATATAATCAATCACTGATCACCACACAGTTGATTGACTTGATTTGATGGGAAAAAAGTTGTCAAATCTGTTCCTTAACTCAAAGTAGAAATATAATAATGTAAAAATACCCCATTAAAAGTAAAAGTCCGGCCTTCACAGTTACTATTACAATATAGATGTATTAGCAGTAAAATGTACTTAAATATGAAAAGTAGTGAAGGATGGTTCCTTTTAAATTATTGATGCATTCGCCTGTATGAAGTATCTTGATGTTGTAGGTCTAACTGTTCCACATACTGTTGGCTAGTTTACACTCAACACATCATGTTTTGTGTTTTGCATGCAAAAGCTTATTCTTGTAGCTAAAGCTGGCAGATAAATGTTGCAGAGAAAAAAGTACAGTGTTACCCTCTGAAATGTAGTGCAGTAAACATATAAAGCCTCACAAAATGGAAATACTCAAGTAAAGAGAGAGTACCTCAAAATAATACTGAAGTATAGTAAATGTACTTAGTCACTTTGCACATTGGGCAATAAATTAATGAATGAATTAAGATTATTTAATCCTTTATATCTGTTTAGAGTATGGACTAGGAGTTTGATTCCCACTGGAGCTAATGACATGCATATATTACATTAAATCATCAGTTCTGTAAATAAGCAGCTTATTAATTTATACTTTGTCATTTTGGTTTCTTCTATAAAAAAAGCATCGGATGTACCTGTTGCCTTGAGATAATTGCTCACATCTTTACATCAGCTTGCTGTGTTTAAGAGTTGACGGCCGCCTCTTGTTGTCTGTTCTTACAGCGATCCATTCAAAGAACCTGGTGGCGATTGTGCATCTTCTGGTGGCCCTGGCCATGCACTTCCAGGCCCCCATCAGGCTGCCTGAGCACGTCTCTGTGCAGGTGGTGGTGGTCAAGGTGAGGCCTCCCATCAAGCTCAAACAGCAGTGGCATAGATGGATGTGCTCTACAGGGGCTAAGAGGAAGCTGAGTGATGTGGGGACGGATGTGCTTTTGCAGCAGAGATATTGTGAACGCGTCATTTTTTTTTTCTTTTTCTTTTTTTGTCCTGTCTTTACATGGGATTTGTGTTATGTGCATCAATGATTCCACTAATTTGGTTGGGTAGTCTTATAGGCACTTTGAATTTGTTTGTTTGGAGCAGAAAAGAGAGGGCATCCTGCAGACTTCACTTGTGACCAAGGAGCTGACGAGCACCACAGAGTGAGTGCTGATACAATATCCTACTAATTTTATCCAAACTTAAATTTAGATGGTGTTCCATTTCTCATTTCAATGTTATCATGTGATTCTTATGGGCCTTTTGCTATCCTTCAGAGGTGATGCATGTGGTTTGTGTTTGTGTTTTATATGAATGGATGGAATATGGAACAATATGAATAGCAACCCGTTGTATTTTTATTTATGCATTTCAGGATGATGATGGGTCGATTTGGTGAGTCCAAGCCATATTCTGTATCTGTTTCATGTATGAAATTATGGAAAGACACTTTTAATTTTATTGTTATTTGTTACTTAATTATGTACTCATGAACTTGGATTTATTTCTTCCTCATCACAGAGAGGGATGCCTTTGACACGCTGCTGGATCACGCGCCCGACAAGCTCAACGTAGTAAAAACGGTAAGAAGCACAGTGTCAGAAACTTTTCTTAACTTGATGTGATATGACTTTGTTTATTTTTGCTTGACTTTAAAATTGATTAATTTGCATTTTATTCATCCCACCACCAGTCTCTCATCACCTTTGTGAACAAACATCTGAACAAGCTAAACCTTGAAGTCACTGAGCTGGAATCTCAGGTAGGAGATTTGATCAGGGTTTATTTATCCACAGTCTTGTGTTATCACTGTCACTACAAGATGAAGAGTGTTATTATTATTACATTGGTTATAATCTCTGCTTTAATGCTGTGCTTCTGTTCTTACCTACATTTCACAAACGTTTTGCTGGATTTTCATTTTCAAATAGATCTAGCAAAATCTAAACTACTCATACAGTTTAAATCGGTTGTACTGTATATCTTTATTCAGTCTGTCATCTGTGTGTGTGTGTGTGTGTGTGTGTGCGTGTGTGTGTCCAGTTTGCTGACGGAGTGTATCTGGTACTGCTGATGGGACTGCTGGAAGACTATTTTGTCCCTCTGTACAACTTCTTCCTCACCCCTGAGAGCTTTGAACAGAAGGTGATTAGAGCTTTAAAAGTGGATTAATTGGGTCACTAAGTGGTATGTTTTGCATGTTTTGCAATTAATATGTTGAGTTTCCATGTCGTTCCCCTCAGGTCCACAACGTGGCGTTTGCCTTTGAGCTGATGCAGGATGGAGGCCTGAAGAAACCTAAGGCCAGACCAGAAGGTATTTTACAACGGCATTTTAAAGATAAAATGAACTTCATGCAGGAGATTTTTTTTGTTGTTGTTGTTTTTGTGAATGATGACTTTGAGTCCCTGTTCAGGCTGAAGGCCACTGGGAGAGTTTTGAATGGCTGACGTCTTCCAGTAAAACTGATACTGAAAGTTGCCCAGTAGAGGGAGATGTTGCCTCATGTTGAACTCACATGACAACGCTGTAGTCATACTAGAGAGTTCATACACCCTTGAGCTGCTCTTTGTGCTCCTGTTTCAGTAAAACAGCCTGTTCTCTTCTAAGAGGAGAATGGAAGCTTTTCCATGCAGAATCAGACTGAGGTTAACATACTCGAACTGTTAATGTTTACAGTTATAAGTTCCAAAATGGAATTTAATTTTTTCACTATTTATTCTTTGTGTTTACATGAAAGTTTCATTAATGCTTAATTTTTCATGCTCTGCCCTTTGTACCGATGTTATTCCACAATTAGCTAGCTTGGAATAATGGCTTACAGAATGTAATCTAACAGATTTGACTGATCACCTAGCTAAAGCGTAATCAGTAACATAATCCACTAATGCAATCTAATTGATTCTGTTGCTTGTCGGTTAATTTAATCCACAGAACATGACATTGAAAGGTCTATTTATTACATTTATTATGTTACTGTAATACATTCTCTGCAGCGCTGATTGAGTTATCATGTTTTCATCTACAGTTTGACATTTTCGTTAAACATTTCCCAACTAATCCAACAAGTAAACGTACTTTTTTTTCCTGTGACCAGAATTATTACCAGTACCGCTTTTGTAGTCAGATAACTGCACTCCCACTATATGATCCCTAATTAGCATAAATAGGGTTTGCTCATATCTGCTGCTTCGTTATAAATGAAAGTAGAGATTCCAGAGCCACTAATGATATCAACAATGTCACACTTGCTAACAAGGCAGTGCAGATAATAAGGGGCTTAAGACATCCCAGTTTAAATGGTGATGCAACGGCACTGCTGTAACAAAATGGTGTCTAGTTTGAATTGCTTTAATAAAGACTTTGTTCAGATGAAAAATTAGAATAAAGTAAATTAGAATGATATGTGGTACGCCATGACACTCACTAAGAGTGCAGATGTTTTATTCCTTTTGAATCTCCTTCGGTAAGAAAAAATACATCACGATAATCATTTGCAAGGTCTTAGTCTCTATTTTAAACTCTATCACATTTCCACAAATTATAAATAACCTTTTGAAGTAAAGTGAGCCAACAGCAAGCATAGAGGAGGCTTCTTTGCATTGTAAATATGATTTTACGGTAGGACAAACCCATTTATTTTTTGCTTCAGTGCGCCAGGAATCCAATTTTTCTCCTACAGCAACTAGAGCAATATCATAAACTTTATTTTATTTATTTTTTTCCTCTGTCATCTCAGAGGTTTACAGTTTCCTCCTGAGACTAGACAGAGCGGCTTTATGTTTGACCAGACTTGAAACAGTCGGCTCTAATGATCTCTGTGGTGTTTCGATTCTTTACAGATGTCGTCAACTTGAACCTCAAGTCCACCCTCAGAGTCCTGTACAACCTGTTCACCAACTACAAGAACTCGGAGTGATATCCACCAACTCCTGTACGAGCGCGCTGCCTTGTTCTTGCACTGATATTACGCATTGCAGTCTGGACACTGACGAGACCAACTGGGACTGAAGTCATCATTATGTGGGACTTAAAAAAAAAAAGACCCAGAGGGATTGGCCTGAAAAAAGCTCTGAATGTTAGTATTTAATCTTCTCCAAATGTCAGTATTTATTTATTCCTTCCCCCAATGGTAACTGCAACCCAGAAAACCCTCCCAACCTTTCGCCTTCATTTGAATACACAGCCGTCACTGGAAAATATATAAGGGGCAGAGTGTTCAAACTGGAAAAAATGGATGTTTATAACTGCATGAGGTTGAAAATGCTGCATGTGGTATGTTGTATTGTATTTCAAAAAGCTTTGTATATTCTTACTATAGCCTAATCATATTGCCTTTATAACTATATCACTATATTCAACCTTTCATTATTGTATATTTGCTTCAAAAGGTGAAGGAAAGGAAGTTTTTTGTTAGTTTACCCTGAACTCTGTGCACTATGTGTCTGGTTCAAGTCATATTTATAAGCTGATGTTGACGCCCCCTGCCTTAAGTGCAGCGTGCTCCTCCTGCCCCGGGAGAGAGCCAGTCAGAGTGTCTTTGTATTGACCATCCTTTCAGACGAGTCCCCAAGGAGGCCCGGACCTCTCGCTGCTCCTCTGAAGCAGAGCTCGCCCCACGGTGCAGCCTGGAGACCCACTAAGATTATATACAACATGTACAGCTCAGGACTACTCATGCATTTTAAAGCCAGGCTGAATTATTGAGAGAGAAGATGAGTCAATCTAGACTGTGAGGAGACACACTCGCACCGGATGGCTCACCCCCTCTAGCTTTTTTATCTGTGTCTATTAAGAAATAAATGTCTGCATTTCAACGGAATGAGTATTTCATTTTATTTCACACTTGTGTGGTGGGTAGGTTAGATTTGCTTTGTCTTTTCAGCGAGATTGG
Source organism: Neoniphon sammara (assembly GCA_900302535.1). Taxonomy (NCBI): domain Eukaryota; kingdom Metazoa; phylum Chordata; class Actinopteri; order Holocentriformes; family Holocentridae; genus Neoniphon; species Neoniphon sammara. Next base: position 22,297 of record OMKZ01042702.1, read on the forward strand.
CTTTGGAACATCCAATTCCTGCAATTTGGGTTTAGCTAAAGGAATTATGGGCTTATTTTAGGCCTTGATTTTCTTGTCTCGTTGCCTTTGTTACCATGGTAACCTTCCACATCCCCAAATTGCCCCTTCGTCTGGCTGATGTGTGTGCTTTTATATATATATTTTTTCTTTTCTTCCTCTGACGACAAGACCAGTGCGCATAGAGATCGTGCTGTTTTGTTGTCTCTCCCTCTTACTGTGTGTGTGTGTGTGTGTGTGTTGGAGATTGGAGAGGGCTGGAGGCCAGATGACAGCAAATTGATCCGGCCAGTCACAGATGGAGATGTGTGAGGCGAGCCTGAGTGCTACAGGCCTCTGAGAGTCACGTTGACTTGGACCTCCTGAAGTGTGGCTTCCAAACAACACGCTTGTACCCATCTAGAGAAGTGTCCTCCCATTATCTTTCTCTTGACACGCTCTTTATTGAAGTCTCAAATGTGGCGCATCACACTGAGATAAACGTCCTTATCACAAACCACTGCACTGTGTTCCTGTATGAGAAAACAACACAGTATCAGAAAGAGGAAGTGCTAACTCCTTCACCGCCACATCCTCTCTTGTGTGCTTATCTTCCCTTTTGGCCGTCCGACATGTTATTTTCTTTTAAACCAATGGTTTGAAACTGAATGAAGTCATACTTTTCGTGATGCGATTTCATATGGGCTGCTGCTCAGACTTAGCACAACCCTCCACTCTGTGCTGCGTGTTGACGACTCGGGAGTTGACATCAGTTAAGGAACTCAATTCTGCACAAGTCATCGTATTCTGCCTACTCCCTCTCAGGATACCGAAGGTAAGCTTATTCAAAAAGACTTTTGTTTATGACCTTGTCTGAAAGTTACTGTCAACTTCAGGAAGAGGAAGCCACACACACACAGACAAAACACATAAAGAAAAAAAGTTGCTCGGCAAAGCTCTTCTCTAGTTCTTGGAGGATGACAGTTTGACACACTGCAGGTCACATCTGTTTTGTCAAAATGAATTTCTTTGTTGGCATCTGCTATGCTTTGTCTGGGACCATATGATTCAAAATGTGCTTGGGGAGAAGTATAACCCTGTAAATCTAAGGGGTGCTGAATGTGCTCGGTGACAAAAAAGGACTCGCAGAATAGGAAGTGCAGAAACAACATCAGAATAACTTCCTTTTTCAGTTACACACCAGCCTTTATGTATCATATCACCATGGTCATGTGAAAAGCTTGTAACTGAAATCTTGATAATTTCATGCTGTAAAAGACCACACTAGTCCTATTTCGACTTCACATCAACAGTGATTGTCATGAATATTGGTTGCATAAGAGTGTACAGAATATGCTTTGATAGCTTCGAAGCCAAGGCTAGCTTACCTCAGTTCACTGCCATTCATGTTCCCAAAGTGTGAAAAACTGCTCTGTGAAACTTCAGTGTGTAATACCATCTAGTGAATCCTTGGGCCACACGTACATCTTGCTAAAATTACCCTTACTTTATTATCATCACTTGAAATTGGCGCATTAATACCAAATGTGTTGCGCATTCAAAGGTCAAAGAGGTTTTCAGGTCTACTTGGCTCCAGTGAGATGTAAGCGGCCTAGCTTTAGCTAGCCATTTAGTTTAGGCATATGTCAAACTGAATAGCCAGCAGTCCCTCTGTTTTGGGGTTTTCATGTAAAGAATAATGTTTCCTTGTTCCGTTGTGAAACTTCCAGCCAATCATTGACCTCCACTTCACTTGAGTTCTGCCCTCCGAATTGTCAATCACAGCCACTCACAACAAGCTGAAAAGAGCCGTTGAGCAAAATATGAATGCGCCTGGACAAACTAGTTCCTTTCAAGTGTACAAATTTTAATGGATTTACAGTAATTTTTGAAAAAGTACATGCCGTCCAAGTGTTCCTAAGATGGACTTACCTCTGCCCAGCCACTTTCAAGTTTCACAAAGAAGTGTTTCAATGTTTTTGAACATGAATGGGAGTGAATCGGGATAGCTTAGCCTTGACTTCTAAGCTACCAAAGCATATAGGACCAGTATGGTCCTTTAACGTCATTTGGGCTCTGTGCTGCTCTGTGGGTTGAGGGAATTCTATCGCCCTTGGGGGTAAAAATACTTTCAAAACCCATTAGAAAAACACAAAAATGCATGGTGGTCAGGTAGAAAGCAAAAACTGTTTTCTGAAAAGTTGACATTTTGTAGATACATCTGTTTCACTGGACCATGACGATACACAACAGGAAGCTGCCCGGCACAATCACAGTCTTTCACTGTTGGCCTGTGAGTGACTCCCCTGTAGCAGTGGGGGGTTAAGTACCTTGCATAAGGGCACTTACCGAGGTGCTGTTGAGGGGAGAGGTGAGAGTGCTTTTCATTTGCTTCCCTCACTCATTTTTCTAGCAGGTCTGCGGATTTGAAACCTTCTGGTCACAGGCCTCCTCCTCTAACCTTTTATGTTTCCGCCACCCACAATGATGGAGAGAGCACTGCCCTTCTTCACTCTACTCTTTAAGGCAGCACCTCTTTTCAAGGTGTTTGACCACAGATAATTTTTCCACAGCATCTGCTGACAAGCCAGTAATAGTGTGAATATCTTGTCCTTCGGAGGAGCCATGGAGAAAGATATCTTTGAGTGGCAGAAAGAGAAGGACACAGAGGACATTGAATCTTTCCAAGGTACGCCTGCATCCATGACACAGGAATCTGGCAAACATCCTGTCCTAGTTTTGAGCCACTGCCATCTACTTGTCATGATTTCCCTCAAACTGACTGTAACCCACTTGTTAAATCAGTCAGTCTCAGTCAATCAATCTTTATTCACAGTGGACATTCCAGGAATAAAATCGAATTAAAGTGCAAGAAACAATAAAACAGCTGTCAGTCATAAAATAAGCAATTAAACAGTATAACTAGAGGGGGCACTCAGAGAGTGCAACACCCACGCACTGCATGTTTTACATTGAACTCAGAAATAGTCTATGGGGAGATATTCCACTGACAAGAATATATGAGGCCGCCTCTGGGGGGGAGACACAGAGCACTAAAACTGG
>OMKZ01042705.1:0-12944 GCA_900302535.1 Neoniphon sammara
CTCCCCGTATACCACGGGGCCTGGTAAACCCTCCGTAATGGCAGAGCCTTAAACCTTCCCTTATCAGCTGTCAGACAGGCTTTAGGATGCTCACCACCTGAGTTAGGAACTCAACGGGACTAGAGCCGCAAAAATCCTCAGCCGTCCCATTGCCAGGTAGACTAATAGGGCTGGAAAAGAGGATATTCTCAGCAGGAGGCCTGGGGTCAGGTCAAAAGGGACACAAGAACTGAGGGAAATCGTCAACAGGAAGGTATATGAAACCAAAACTCAAGCAGCTGTTGAGGGTTTCAAATGCATTACCCAGTTTTGGAGTTGGAATTCGTGAACTGGTTTGAAAACTTGTCAGATAGTGTGCAGTGATGTACTGACCAGCCTTCTCCGCTGTGAAGATATCCTGTAGTTCTGCAATGAACAGCTAAGGGAAAAATTAATATTAATTTTAAAACGACAACAACTAAAAAAGAGATTAAAACAGATATTGGTGGCACATCTTGCCCTTTTTGGTCCAATTTGTTGCATGGTGATGCATTTTTATTATTCCTGTGGATAACTAAGAAAACAGACAATATGTTGCCACATAGATATTTCTAGCACAATGGAAAAAAACTTTAACATCAGCTCTTGGTGTCGGCCCCTCACAATTAAATAGCCAGGGCTTCCTTCCAGACTCACCATTTTACACCGACATTCAACAAGCACACAGGAATCGATACCGCTTTCTTCACCAACAGCAGCCTCAAATACCAGAATGGAGTGTAGCCTCAAGCCATGTTGCATTTTGTTCCTTTTCAAGATTTGTTTGCCTTTATCACACGGTTGCATCTATGCTTTAGCTCTCATGTAGCCCAGGTTTTTTTTGGCAATGTGCTGCCCAGTTTAAACCAAATAATAAACAATTTTTTACATTAAAAAGCATATGCCCCAGAGAGCACAGGGAAATGTGTCATGCTTTTTGTCATATATCTTAGAAGACGTAGTTTTAGACACTAGTGCCTGTCAGAAGGGGCTGATTATTTGGCCTGCAGTATTGCAACTTGCAGCTTTCTGGAGAACTGCTCATCCAAGAAACATCACATTCGACACTGCGCTTCCTTGGGGCCTCAGCAATAAACCTGCCAAATGTGAAGTCGATCGGATGAACAGTTGTCAAGAAAATTGAAGGACAGACATACAAACAGACAGAGATTCCTTCATTTATAGTTAGATTAGATGGATGGATGTTAGAATACTTTGACTTTTAAACCCTATGCAGCCCAGTTTTACCCTAGATGTCTGTAGCCATTTAGCTGTCTTTTAAAAGTTTAATCGACATAAAAGTGTTGGTTGGCATCAGAGAGATGGAACTGGAAAAAGACAGCATAGACTGGGAGAGAGGGGACAATAAAGGTCCCAGGGAATAACCACTAAGCCACCAGGGACCTCCTAGACATGCTGTGTTTTGAGTGAGGGGTCTGAGTCTCAATATTTCTCCCGGGGGAAAAACTCATAAGAAATCACTAGCCGAAGAAGAAGTAGATGAGGCAGATGTAGGGAAAGTTGGTTCACCATAAAAATAAATTACATAAATAAAATAAATTACACAAAATGACTCCTGAAACACAGCCAGCATTACACATTGATGATATTTAGCAAGGGCAAAATGTTCCTTTACACACTGCAGGAATCATTACTATGTGATGTCCTATAATGTGTTTTTAGATTGTCTTGCAGGCTGCCAGTACTTGAAACTGAGCAGCTCTCACATCCAGCATGACATGCAACACATACACACACACACACACACATACATAGCCTACACATACACCACCATGACTGCATGTCTACAGGGAACCTCGCTTTTCTGCCCTGATTTCTTTTCCTTGTTATTTTCAAAGGAAAGGACAAGCTGTTCCTCGTTCGCAGCAGCACACAGAGCTTTTAGCACCCACAGCATAGGGTGCTACAAGTTGTAAAACATTTCAACTTTTGCCAAATGACTACCATGCTTAAATGGGCTCTCAGTAGTCAAAGCAACAGCAGGCGACATAACCAGCGGTTCCTGCAAGCCTCTGTTAAGCTTACATGACTTGCTTGGGAAACATAAAGCGTCCTGTGGATAAAGCGGCTGTGTGTTCACGAGTGAGGAATATTAGCCCAGCAGCTGTCTGCATGGCCGCCAGTGAGGCCTCTGTCATGTTTACAGGATGAGAGTAATAACCGTAAACAAAGCGGAGCTGCACGCCATCCCTACACTTGATATACTGTCACACTGTTTGTGCTCTTTGTTATTTTTCTGAAAAAAATACAACTGAAACTATGACTAGAAGCTGTTGTTTGTCAGCCTGACTCATATTCATTTCCTTCCCTGCAGACAGAAGAGGACTACATCCCTTATCCCAGCGTTCATGAGGTACAGTAGACACATATACACTAGGAAACGATTGGATTCAGTTTTACAGATTTCACAGATTTTCTACATATTGAAACTGGTTAAGAGCTTGATGCAACCACAGTTAATCTAACAGTTAACCAGAGCATTGTATCACTGCGTCAGGTTTTAGGTCGTACTGGCCCTTTTCCGCTCATCCTGCTGCCCCAGTTTGGCGGCTACTGGATCGAGGGGACCAATCATGAGCCTAAAGACCCACCAGAGGCTGATCCTCCTCACTGTCCCGCCTCCCATATCAAACTGGAGACCAACAGCACTGCCAAGATCTACAGGAAGCACTTCATGGGCAAGGTGAGGACAGAAAACGAAGTGTGAAACCAGGGCTGAAATCTGAGAGTGAAAACTGGCAGCAGCAAATGGGAGTTTAGATTCAAGGGGAAGAAAAAGAAAATGAACTGGAAGACAAGTCATATTTAACAATAATAATAGCAAGATTCCCATTTCCACCTGCTCCATTGTTGAGAAACTGCTATCCAACTTCATTCACAGAGATAAATCTCATATAGAATAGTATTAAATGGCTTAATGAAGAAAGGTGCGTGCACAACTCTGGCTTGATAAACAGTTTTGGGATGCACAGTCTGAATTAAAACTTCAAAAGAGAATTATTAACAGCCCTCACGAGTAATATAAAGGTAGATAATAATTCCCTTTTGAAGTATAAAATGGCAACATGCTTGGCTCAGTTCATGTACATATTAAGCGAAAGAAGTCTGTCTCTGTACCATGCAGCGAGAAAGGTGTTTTGTGATTATATTTGCATTGAGCTATTCTAGACAAATAGGTAGATGTTTTTGAATGACAGAATCAGGTTATGAGTGATCCTTCATGTTGTTTGCCCTGTCAGCTAGTGAGAACAGCCTCCAGATGTCAAGCGTTTAGTCTGAACTGCCCTAGTTGTATAACATTTGAACAGTCTTCAGTAGCCTGTCCCTGCGTTCACTCTCTCCAGCCCTCTCCATTTCTGTTTCAGTGATATAGTGTTTCTTTTTTTTTGTTTTCTCTTTGTTGCTGGAGGAGTTGCCATCCTCACGCTGAAGTGTCTCCTGCTTATCTCCCCCAGGAACACTTTAATTATTACACAATGGACGCTGCTCTGGGCCACTTGGTCTTTTCCATGAAGTATGATGTCATCGGGGATCAGGAGCATCTTCGCTTGATGCTTCGGTACAATTTTCTATTATCTGTATCTCTGACCTGTTTTCTCCTGCTTTCTTGCTCATTCTTCACTTCTCTTTCTTGTTGATCATGGCTCCTCTTCCTTGCAATTTACCTTATATTTCTCTTACTCTCTCTCTCTCTCTCTCTATCCCTCTTTCTCTCTCTCTTAGCCTTGTGTCCATTAAGCACCGTTTTAGTCCTGAATAGCCATTAGCACCTAGCCAGCAGAAAGTGCTTGAAAACACCTGACCAAGTGGACATCTGCTTGTTCCAGTCTCTAATGGTCTTTGTTTGAGTCACAATGAAATGGAAAATGGCTTTTTCACCTTATCAGCTAACTCACTATATCACATGTCCGTTTTGCAATAAATGCAGCAACATTTTGATTTTCTGATCTTTTTATCTCTAAATCTCATCACTTTTACTTCCTGAAAAACATCATATTTTTAGTGGTTACTTCATGGTGCACTAGAAAGCGTACCTAAGATTGGCAACATGGCATTTTTGGGGTATTCGTTTCTGAAAACTATGCCTTTCTGTTACAAGATGCCATGGTGTGTCCTGGTGTGTGGAATTTATTGATTTGGAAGAACCTGGAGAATTTGAGACAGCTCAAGATTATGCAGGAAGCATTTTTGAACTCTAAATGATCCTTCCCAGAGTTTTGACCTGCCCCGCAATACTGCCTCAACTTGAAATGTGCAAATTAACAGAAGCAAGACACCATCTAAATGCCTTTCACTGTGACTCCTATCGCTGCTTTAATGTATGGCCCAGTGTAGGACTTAACAGAACAGAAGGTTATGGCGGTATTCAGCATTTCCCTTGTGTGTGTGTGTGTGTGTGTGAGAGAGAGAGAGAGAGACACAGGTCATTGCTGATAAAAAGTGCACACGCTCACGCAAACTTCCCTGTATAAATAAAGACAAAAAAAACTCCTTAGCGCTGTGCCACAGGGCAAGCAGCACTCATCAAACTATTAATCTATGTTGTACCAGCATAATCACGCCCACCCACTTTCTCCCAGCTTTGCGCTCACTCACTGTAAAATACTTCACTCCTCCACATTCTACTAATGACAGAGTGGGAGGCAGGGGAGGGAGGCAGAACTCGACGCACTATATAACCTGTGAATTAATTTTAGCACCCAGGAGACTCCACTCCAGATTTTAATAGCTGTTTTGCTTCCTTGTTGATGGAGCATTAAAGTGGGTGAGTATGTAGCTAGGTAACAGTCACTCAGCCCACAATGGTGTGTTCACATGCCGTGTTTTTCCACACGGCCGGCACCCGCCCACACCGGCAGTCACCTCCTCAACTCATTCACCTCGGCTAGTGTGGCCACAAAGCGCCGGGCTGGTCCGTGGTCCGCGTGTAAAAAGCTCTGCCAGACTTAAACGATCAGATGAAACAGAGAGGAAGGACTCAGAGGTTGATGCGTTTCAAAGATGATATCAGAAATTTCGTCAGGCTTGCAGCTTGTGGTGTTTATACACCTTAATGTGTATTAACTGTATACAGAAGCAACAGGTGATGATGTGAATAATTGATGTAGTGCTTAGTAATTAAAGCTTGGCATAAATAATGGTACTGTTATTTAGTTTGGATGAAGTTGTCCTCCAAATAGCATATGTTAAATGTTATAAACACCTTGCTTGTGGGCTCTAACAGAAAATAAGCAATGTAATTAGCATTTTTTCTTCTTTTTTTTTTCTTTTTTTTTGCCTATGCTCCACACAACATATATGGGGAAGTCTCTCTCTGGATTTTCCTTTCCATTCCTTCATTAGAGACGAAACACTGACTATTTTCCAAATTGTTTGCCTCTCAGGACAAAGTTTAAAACGCACCATGATGTGATTCCCATCTCCTGCCTCACTGAGTTCCCCAATGTGGTTCAGATGGCCAAGGTAGGCAATTCTAATCACGCACAATGAACTGTCAAAAAATAGTGAGACTTTTCAGCATCTCATCAAAAGTGAAGAAGAGCTGAATCTGCTTTTTAACTTTTAGCTTGTCTGTGAAGAAGTAAATGTGGACAGGTTTTACCCCGTCCTCTACCCCAAGGTAGGCACTGATCCTCATTGTGACTTCGTGACTAAATGAAATTGTTGACTATGGCTCTCTCTGGTGTCATCCCAATAACGTAAAAATCTCCATGAAACTGACTGCAGCATACTCGTCCTCTTTTTCCTCAGGCATCAAGGCTCATTGTCACCTTTGATGAGCATGTGATCAGCAACAACTTCAAGTTTGGGGTCATTTATCAAAAGTTTGGCCAGGTGAGTGACGCCTCAGAAATCACACTCTTTATCCTCCCTTTTCATGTCCTTTGTCAGTCATCCTGGAAATGTCCTTCACTTTCTCCTGGCAGACATCAGAGGAGGAGCTGTTTGGGAACATGGAAGAAAGTCCTGCCTTTGTAGAGTTCTTGGAGTTTCTGGGGCACAAGATTGAGCTCCATGACTTTAAAGGGTTAGGACACTTTATTTACTTATTTTGTTGGTTTTTTGCTTTCTCAGAAATAGATTAAGCACTAATCTATTACTCTGAATGCAGCTCTCCACTTTATGTCGTTAATATTGATCAGAGCTGACACTGAATAAATCCTTGAAATAGCGCAGCAGTCATATCTTTAGCTTAGTATATTAAATTTGCTCTGGTTCTCTCAATTTAGAGCACCCTGATATTTCTAATGTTGCTGACATTGTGATTGAGTGGGCAGAAAAAAATGCCCTTGGTGTTCTTTCAATGATGGATGAGAGCGTGGATGGAGCGGGTGCTCTGAGAGCTTGTACTTATGTTCGACTCCTAACACTGCTGTGTTCCTCTTCTCCTCTCTTCTCTTCTCTGCTCTTTTCATTCTCTTTTCTCATCTGTTCTTCTCTGCTCTTTCCTTGTGGCTGCTTTCTCCTCTCATATCCTCTCTTCTCTCCTCTTGTCCTTTTCCTCTCCAGGTTTCGGGGTGGGCTGGATGTCACTCACGGGCAGACCGGGACAGAATCCGTCTACACCAACTTTCACAACAAGGAGATTATGCTCCACGTCTCCACAAAGTTGCCCTACACAGAGGGAGACTCACAGCAGGTACAGGGATATTCCAATTTGTAAATCCACTGGATAATAAATTTCTATTTTCAATGTTTGTCCTTCTCTAACTGATTTAAGGCCTCTTCTTGTGACTTCACCACGTGTCAGACCGAAAAATTAGCTAATGGGTCAGAGCCTGTAGGAATCTAAATAAGGGTCTTTTAAGCTAGCACTAATGAAGCAAGACACAAATGACGTGCATTTCTAATTGGCCAATATCTGAGCTGCAGGGTGAAAACTAAAATAAGTACTGAACAAATGAATTTCTAAAAACTTAAATCTTGCCCCTATTAAGCTGTGCTTGTATTTTCTGAATCTTGTTGCACACTTCACTTGTAATGCACACGGTGTGCGTGCGGTGCAGTTATTTGTCAAACCATTTGTTGAGCAATCTGCTTATCTCTCTCAGGTCCGCTGTCCTCACTTACCCTGCCATGTCCCTGAGAGATGTTTTTTTAATAAGCTTTTCAACCATCGCTGTGATGTTCTCTCTTGCCGCTGAAGTTCGGTCACTAGGTTTGTGGCTGAAAACTTTGGTCTTGTTTGTTCCACGCTGCCGTAAGATGCATTAGTCCTCACCTGCTCTCCTGTGTTACCTCAGTAACCCCGCAGAGACGGCGGAGAGGTACACAGAACATAAAACAACATTCACATGGGATGATTCACAAGGGAACCCATGCAAGGAGGCAAGGCGCAGCCACAATAACATGAGGGGGGAGAAGGCACAGAATTAATGTGGCCTTATCTGATCCGATGTGATGAGACTCAAGCTAATAACACATGTTGAGCCCCTCAGTCCAGGCTTGGCACTTGCTGAGCTTATTTTTAAGTAGCTAACTGGCCGTGGTAACTCTGCAGTTTGGCAGCCTGTCTGCATAGAGAAAGTGGGATGGCTGCTGTTCAGCCATCTGCGCTCCTGAAGCCCGTGTGTGGGTAAATATTAAAGCTGACAGCTAATATGCCCAGGGATGGTGTAGTGGTTAGAGTACTAGGACCCCTGCCTCTGCTGCCACGTGTTTCCCTCCCAGGCTTCCACACTTTCTTATTATGAAAAAGAAGAATTCAATTACCAAGTGCTAAGCATGCATTCATTACCTGACAGCCATCATTCAGTGAATCTAAAATATAGAGGACCCAGTCTGTAAAGCTCTCGGCATTTTGTAGTTCAGGACTTAAATTATTTGCTGTCCTTAAATTTCTTGCTTTCAGTCGTTTTCTAAGAGGAGGTGTCAGTATTCTCAACTGGGGGATATCTCATTGTGGAATAAAGTTATTCATTCATTTTACATGCTAGTTATGAATGCCGTAATAAAATCCAAGGCTATCTTTCTATTTGAGACCAATGAGTCACCAATTATGCGTGTAATAATGCAGAGAAAAGTGTAACTTTTTGCCGTTTTTAAATGATAGAATATTTGTCATATACTCAGTCATTCCCTGAATATTTCTGGCAAATTTGTGGCTGCTACGACTTCAGCAAATTCTGAAAATTTGCCAGAGCCTGAAACAGATGGCTGATTGTTTTCATGCGAACAAACACAGTGGTGTAACAGGCAGTGACTATAAAGTAATTTAGCAGCTAACCAGAGAGGACTTATCGGTACATTTTCAATATAAATATTTGCAGTATTGTAATGTACATACAATCGATTGGCTCTGAGACGTTTTATAGGAGCACTTGTTAACAACCCGGTTTATATTCCTTTTTTCAACAGGTGTGAAATGGCTCTGTTAAATACATCCAGGGTCTTATTTTGAGTAATATGATGGCTGATGTAGGGGAATCAACACATGCTGCTGCAGAGCAGGTGTCAAGCTGTGGAGGCCTTTTACTGTGGAGGAAAATAGGAACTGGGTCTATTTTTGCCAGGCTTTCTGCACGGAGAAAGCTCTTACTTCACACCTCTGTTTATCATCAGATTGCAGATAGATCTTTTATCCAATTACATGCTTTGGAATGATTTGGGTCACAGTGTCTTCACTATAAGGAAATGGTATAAAGGTTTGTTGGTGGCTTTCCATTTTTGTGGGATGAACAGAATTTCTTTTGGCAGTACAACAGTCACTTCCACTTGAGTTAATTTGGACTTTTTAATTGCTGAAAAAGAACAAGATTAAGATTAATTTATCCCATATCTTCCCAAAATTTCTCAAGTGACGCAAATTTGTTCCCACTGGACTACAAGCATGTGATCAAGAAGCAAAAAAATAATAATAATAATCCTATCTATTCAGTATTTTGCTGAGCTCGAGAGATGGCTTAATCTATTAAGAGCTCCCAGCAAAAGGCAATGAGGTGAAAGAAGGGATGTGCTAGTAATGCCTGACATCAACAAGCTCTTTATTGTTTCTGTGACGGACCTTGCCTAGGGATACAGTCGCTCCATCCACAAAGAGAGCCTGTGCCCTTTTTTTCCTTTTTTCTTTTGCAAGTGTATGCTTTTTAGCAACAGGGAAAAAGCAGCTATGTGATGATTTGAGTCCATTACAGTCAACCATCTGCAGGGTCATTAACAGCTCTGATTGCCCTTTTAGTGCCTCCAATAATCATTAATTTCCCCACCACTCACAAGTGCTGCCAAAGCATAGGCCTAAATTATTATACAGTCTAGTCATATTCAATGTATAGGCACTTTTCGTAATAAAAATAGGTACAGCCCAAATAATCAGGGCAAGATACAGCAATGCATCAACCTCACTTGGTGTTAGCCTTTTAGAAATGTACATGAACTATGATTTGTGTAGGCCTATAAGCCATTTTACTGAGACTTAGTCAGTTTTGGCAGTAGATACTTAAGCCAATAAGTACATTGTTATATCTGGGAGTGGTGCTATTTTATGTAGTTTATTTCACTTTTCTGTGACAAATTGTCTACATATATCTCTGGCAATGCTTGGACTCCTTAGCAACAATTTTCAAAAATAACCTCAAGAAATCATCATGATTTTGTTTTATGGCTGAGAGTGCTGTAAAACCGTGATATGATCCGTTCTCTAAGGAGAAGTTCTGCCTCTCTCTCTGAAAATGTGTAGGAGGCTTCTTAAGTAGCTCTCATGCCCAACTCTGAACTGGGACTATTTTCGGTCCTAGTCAAACTTTCACTGCGATTCTGTGGACTGACTCTGAGACGCTTTATAAATAAGGGCCCTGACTGTGATTTTCTAACTGGTTATTTGAGATGGTTCCGCTCTCTGTTTGTCTTTTTTTGTCCCATCCAGCTGCAGAGGAAGAGGCACATAGGCAACGATATTGTAGCCATCGTGTTCCAGGAGGAGAACACGCCATTTGTACCGGACATGATTGCGTCCAACTTCCTGCATGCCTATGTGGTGGTGCAGGTGGAGAACCCATGTTCAGATAATACCACCTACAAGGTAGGCTCCAAGGACAGGAACATCAAGAAAATTTGACCCATGATCTCCCATTTTAAATTCATTCATTCATTCATTGTTGGGGACACGACTGCTTTGCTTTTATGTGCGTTAAGAGTCATCAGTGGATTTATGGTGTGGAGAGCAAGGTCATTCGGAGAGGTTTCTTAGGCTGTTGTCAAAATGAATTCCGCTCCAGGTGTCAGTGACAGCAAGAGATGATGTACCTTTCTTCGGGCCTGCACTGCCAGATCCTGCCATCTTCAAAAAGGTCAGTGGTCATACAAACATACCAGCTAGATGCCCTCACAAGGAGACATCATAAAAGTTTATGCACTCGGCATTGACTTCTGTCATCTTTTCATATTCCCTCTCCGCAGGGCTCTGAGTTCCACGAGTTCCTCTTCACCAAGCTTATTAATGCGGAGTATGCCTGTTACAAGGCTGAGAAGTTTGCCAAGCTGGAGGTAAGAAGAGTGTCACGCACCAAGCACAAGAGTGTGTATGTGTGTGCACAGTATATAATCCTTTGTTTGCATACATGTGTGTATTCTGTGGGCTGGATTCCTCATAGAGAGTGACTGCCAGTGACATGTTAGATTTACTGCATCTTCTCTCCACCCTTCTCAAACAACCACAATGGAAATCCGTCTCGGGTGATCTGATAACAAGTGGACAGGGTGCAATGTGTCTTGGAGATGCATTGTGGCATTTGTAGTGGGAACACCAGTGCATCCTGATGAGTCTCCAGCTACAGCGGAGTACCATCTGTATTTGCTTTATGGAAGGAAGGAGTGTTTGATAGAGTGGACAGTTTGTGTGATTTGTGAATTTGAATAACAGTTGTTTTTGCTGTGAGACAGCAGGATCTTCATTGGCTAATCCAAATAATAGAGAGGTTGGGCACAATTGCCTTGTGAAGGGGCCAGAGATGGGGAATAGGAGGCGTGGGGCATATTGGGAAGATAGTGAAAGTATGGAATATAGAAGTGAGACGAAAGAAGGGGTGGGAGGGAGTTGGAGTAAGGTACAGAGGAATCAAGTGGTCATTGGAGACTCATCATTCAGGTGTGAATGGCGATCTGCCTTGGCTGTCCACTTGTGATCGGATCGCCCGAGATGGATGTTAATACCAATTGTTAACAGGGCCAAATATGATTTCAGCTAGCAAGAGTAAGAGCTTGTACCTGGGCAAACTGGGTGTTGTTGATGTCCTCAGGAGCGTACACGGTCAGCCCTGCTGGAGACGCTGTACGAGGAGCTGCACATCAACAGCCAGTCCATGATGGGCCTGGGTGGAGACGAGGATAAGCTGGAGAACGGGGGAGGAGGCGGAGGAGGCTTCTTTGAATCCTTTAAGGTACAGCCCCATCCCTCATTTCGATGCGGCGCGCCGTTAATCTGCAACTCCACATGCATGAGAGAGAATGGTGATGACTGGGGAAACTTTTGGGATGTTTTTTTTCCACCCCTCTCTCTTGGCTGGGACTCTGGGTATTCACACATGAGAAACAAAGCATAGCAAATTTGCTCTATCTCAAAGGGCCAGGCCTGTGGCATTTCTACGTTCAAGCTCTCTCCACGCTTGGCTGTGACTGTATCTTTCTGCTGGAGTCAGTGTGTTTGACATGATGGTGTGGTTTGAGACTGGGGCGGTGTGTATGAAAGGCACTTTGCTCTCTGACTGCGAGTGCTCCATCAATGACCATTAGGGTGGTGGAGCGTAGCCCAGCCATTGAGGCATGGCGGTAGGAGCTGTGATTGTGTGTGCCTGATGAACGATTTAATGACCCCTCATTAGGGAGCTGATGATGCCATTTGCGTGACTCCCTGTCGGCGCTGTTCCCTTATGTTTTTTTTTCCTCCTGTCTCTGTCTCTCCAGCTGTTGATTTCTCAGTCCATCTTTTCTGATTTTCATTATCTCTCAGATGTCAAACTTTCTCACTCTCTCTCTCTCTTTGTCTCTGTCTCTTTGCCACGACCATCCTTCTCACCTCCACATGGTATCTCTGTACAAATCGTCTACTTTTGATTTGTAATCTCATTTCTGCCTCTCTCTACCTGCTGTGGGACTGTTATGTTTCTCAATCTCTCTCTTTGTCCCATTTTCACTCCTCTGTGTGGATTCACACTTACACTCCAATCCCGTCTCAGTTTTTCTTAAACTCTCTCTGCCACTGTCTACCTGTAGATATTTCGCCATCTTGCTGTCCCGTTCCTTTTCTCCCTTCTCTCTTTCTCTCAGATTCTCTTGCTCTCTGTCTTTCTCACATCTACCTCCCACCACTCAGCACCCCACTATGGATTTTCCCTTGCCACTTAATCCTAAATAGCAACTAGCGAGAGAGGAGACACATACTCATCCTCCTCCACCACAAAGCCCACACTGTCTCAGACCTTCTGTAAACCTCTGCCAAGCACTGGGCTTAACCTCTAAAAACATTCCCATTCTTTTGCACAACCTTCTCCCTGCTGATCTGCACTGCCCCTAAGCGCTCAAATATAGTCCTGCATGCACACACAAACATGAGTGCACGTGCACACTCAAACACACACATGCATGCATGTGCACACAGAATTGTCAAATGCGTTCACCAAGAATATTCTTATATAAGGACTTCATGTAGGCTCAGAATCTAGTCAGGTTATATGGTTATTCTGAGTCACTGCCCATATTGAAATATAATGCAGTGACATATATAGAGCACTTACTCGGTTCTGGATGTACATTTCATTTCTCCCATAGAAATTCATGATCATCAAAGTGTAAGAGTTTTAAGGCTTGAACCGATTCAACCAGCTACAAAATGAATCATGACCCAATAAAAATTGGTTCACAGCAAAAAAAAAAAAAAAAAAAAAAAAAAAAAAAAAAAAAAGTGAAAAGAC
>OMKZ01042705.1:12964-32611 GCA_900302535.1 Neoniphon sammara
AAAAAGGGAAGAAAAAAAAAAAAAAAAAAAAAAAAAAAAAAGACAAAAAGCAAAGTGCAAGACCGTGTACTTTTACAGAGAATGAACTGCACGTCCCATAAAGCATTGTTTTTTTCTGCATCCCTTGTTACATTTTATTTTTAGTAATTTCTGCTTTTTTGTGCATCTAGTGTTTTATATTTTATAGTTTTTAACGTTCAATTATTTTTGTTAGCAAGTTTGCTAGTAGCCAGTCAAGCTAGCAACACTCATCTTGACAAGGCGCAGTTAATTTCCACGGTACCAATGACATTTCTGATGGCGGAATTCATTTTTGGATTATGGGCAGTGTAGTACTTATACAGGAATTTAAGAATAAAACACAATTTCTTAAAAAACAAAGTTGAAATCAGACATTGTACAGCCTCTGCAGAAGCATTGTTTCACATTCTCGCAGCTAATGCTAAGTCATCCTTGTACAGTTAATATGTAATGGTTGAAAATAAATTCCCCATGGTGAGTAGCTTTGCTAGTAACTTCTGGAACCCAGTGTACGTAGTAGTAAATATATTTTATTGATATATACCAACACTTGTAAAAGTGTGCCCTTAGTAAAACATAAATGAAGATGTTGAAGATTTTTTTTTTCATCAAACACCTTCACTAATATGTACATATGTACTTGTCAAATCCCTGCCCAAAAATAGCCAAAATGGAAACTGAGACATCTTATTGGACCTTACTTGAACATAGATTCATGTTTGTGTGGTATTCTTTAAAAAAAATATGTCAGTGTGTTACGTTTCCACATAGTATCAAAGTGGACTCGCTGACAGTATTTCCTCGTTTCTCTCTGTAGCGGGTGATCCGCAGCAGAAGCCAGTCTATGGACGCCATGGGTCTCAGTAACAAGAAGTCACACACAGTCTCCACTAGCCACAGTGGCAGCTTTACCCACAATCCCGCAGAGAGCCCCAAAACCCCAGGGATAGTAAGTAGCCCCTTTTGGTTTACCTGAGGCCCACCAAACACACACATACTGCACATACAACACCGTACAAATACACGCATAGGTGCATGCACACAGATACGCAGAAATGGGTACATACATACTTCTTCCTCGTCTTTTCTCACAGGCAGCAATTTAGTCCTATTTGTCTTTATTATCAAACCACTCACTTTCATTCCTGACACATTTAGTTCACTCTCGCTTTGTGCTAAAGTAGCTTTCACTGATTGCCTGCTTCCATTAATTTCCTTGAGTGCTTTCATTGACGACTACTGTTTTTGTTTGCTTTTGGTTTGACTGACAAATTAATAGTCATTCAGCCTTTCATTCATTCATTTCTCATCTGTTGTAAGTGCACCTTCAACAGCACAAAACTCTAGGAATATATTTGTGTTTGAATTTAAAATATGTGTCCACTGTGGAATGAATCCAAAGGCGACTCCTCGACACATGTGGCAGATTTAGATGACTTTGATTGCTTGTGATCCCCAGTGTAGCGTGTATCCTCTTGAGTCTTGAGGTGAGTTTAGTGTAGTGGCTGTTTGACTACCCAGATTCCCTCCCTCCTTACTGTTGTTTTGTCATGACTGTTGCCTCGTATAAGTGTTACAAGACCTCTACTCAGTCTTGTATCGCGTGCATGTTTGGCTGAAGAATAAGCATGCTACAAGCCATGAATACAAGGGCCACGCTGTCCTGCTTTTCAGAGCCTCTTTTAGAGATGGGATCAAATGTGCTTCAATTCTTCCACCTCACATTTCTCGCTGAAAACTCAAAAATGCTCTCATAAGGAGTGTGAAATTGGCAGGATTTTGAATTAGATCTAAATGAATCCCATCTCTAAAAGGGCTAAATGCATATTTCAAAAGCTAACTTTTTTGGATTACACCAGCGCTCCCCTCCCTGCTTTCCCTTGCTTTTTCTCCTTCCTAATGCATCACTAAACAGACCTGTATCCTTCAGGGCAAAAATTGCCGACATGCCTGCCACCTCGGTGGCACTCCGCCTCCTGCTGTACCCTCTTGTGTTGGACCTCAGCCTGCTTTTGCTCCAAACTGCTTCTCACTGTGTCCTCAATATGTCCTCTGTATTAAGCCGCACTTTGAGCGCCTTTTTAAACTCCTCTGCACCTTACTGTTTAAAATCTCCGTGCTGTGTGCATGAGATCTTATGACATGTTCTTTTTTTCCTCCCTCCCTTGCTCTTTTCAATCTGTCCTCTCCTGTCTCTCTATCTGCCTTCTGCGCCCCGGCTTGTGTGGCTCAGTCATTGCTTGTCGCAGGGAAAAGTCCCAGTAAATATGGACGCCGAGGCAGTGCCATAGGGATAGGAACAATAGAAGAGGTTCATGTATAATTCTCCCTTCTTATTTCGCTTATGTCTTTTCATAATGTAACATATTTGTCAAGTGCACAGTTAGTACTTTTTGGTTTCAGATGTGCCTAATCATAGTTTTTTTTTAGTTGCCATGGCTGTGAGGTTTTTAGATATGTAGCTTTTGGACGTACAGTAAGTTGTCGTGATGTTTATTTACAGCAGGTATGATTTTTGTGATTCATTCCATTCATTCATTTACACCTAAACCATCTTACATTCATGTATTCATAGCAATAATGAAATCATTCCATCATGCTCTGAAGAATGTTATAGCTCATTTTCCTCAGTATCAATCTGTTTTCTGTCATTTAATGATGCTTCTGGCTAGATGACTTTATCACAGATGAATGTTTATTTTTTTTTTTTATTATTTTTATTATTATTATTATTATTTTATGTTTTGCTGCCCATTGCATTCAAAGACAGCAAGTCATGGATTTGTAAAATATGGTGCAAAACATGTTTCATTCTTTTATGTCACAATGTACCAATCCATGATACGTTCATAACACATTCAAAGTACATTTTGAGATACCTTTCACTTCCAATAGCCTACCTTGTCATTGAATGTGATGAGTTATACTTTCCTCATCTGACTGCCCTCTCCCTACCCACTGTTAGTCATTGATCATTCCTGGGAAAAGCCCCACCAGGAAAAAGTCGGGGCCCTTCAGCTCCCGTCGCAGCAGCGCCATCGGCATCGAGAACATCCAGGAGGTCCAGGAGAGGAGGTGAGAGGACACAGCAGGGCTGATCAGCAGGGAGTGGAGAGGAAGGCTAGAGCAGTGACAACGGGGTGGAGACAGATTGAAGTAGGAAATGAAAATGAGGAACTTAGCTGTTGCAAGATATACTGTAAGATATAGGCTCTTTTTTATGGTAGTTAATAATTAAGAGGGCAGATCATCAGTGTCTTATTTACTTTGTTGCAGAGTGAAGTGGTGCTTTGGAAGTTCTTTCATTTAATAAATGTTAATGATAGGATTTTACATGGATTCCAGAATGGCAGTCCTTAAAGTGACAGTTGGCCCAAAACACAAAAAATATATATATTTTTACACTTAACCCGAGTGCAATCTATGCATCCAGTTTCCACAGGGCAGGAAGAGATTCTTTGAGAACTATTTTGTGCCAAAGAACACTGGCAAACTGTATTTATCTCCCCTGAAGGAATACAAACTCAGATAGATGCAGTTTGCTGGTGTTCTTTGACAGGAAGGGTTTCACAATCAAACTCTTGGCCCCCGAGGGCTGTGGATTATGGTGGTAATCCTTGTCATTGTTTTTGGAAAGAGCTCTTGTTGCTGAGTTTTTCAGATGCACATTTTTGATGGTTTGAGCTCCACAGCTGAATACCTAACACCACTGAAAAATATGTATTTGGGTGCAGGGAGACAGGGAAGATTGTGTCAGACTGGAAACCTCACCATATCACACACAAACTGTCAGGATGGATAGATTGCACTTTTTTTGTAGTATTTTGGGTGTACTTTCCCTTTAAGTAAGTGTCCATTTGGTGTGTTAACAGTGTGTTACAAAAGGTCAAATTTAAAAAGTCCTTACAGCAATTACAAAGTAGTGGAGCCTCCTAACACTTGTGATACATGTGCCTGACATCTATTATGAAGCTCATGATCAGGTGCTGTGAATGTGTTGCAAATGTTCATAAAATGTTCATCAAAAAAGAATCATAATCACTGGTGAATGAGCCCATTTTGATGCCTCCATCTCCGCCCCCGTCCTGAAGCCGGGAGGTGTCCCCTAGCACCCAGAAGACCCCAGACAGCAGCCACATCTCACAGGAAAACAAATCGGAGACCTCCTCTAGTCACAGCTCTCCAGAGGTGCCTACCACGAAGAATAGGTGACGACTGTTTGAATTCATTTTCTAGTATGATTCTTAACTTTATTTAGGCATTAACAATTAGCTTTCTTAACACAGAGGCACAGTTTATCCCTCAGTTGTTCTTCAGAGTCTGCAAAGCAGTGCATTGTAAATAACGTGTGTTTGCTCAGTCAGAGTGACCCAGGTGCGTAGTTTGGCTATGTGTTGCAGGGCTCCGTCCATCCCTGAGGCTCAGGACCTGTCGCGCTCCTCCTCCAACGCCAGCAGCTTCGCCAGCGTCGTGGAGGAGCACGAGAACGAGCACGAGGCCGCGGAGGAGTACGACACGGGACTGGTGGGTGAAGACGGCGGGCCATGAAATGAAAGTGCATTGTGCATGTTGTGAGACAAAACTGGAGACGCTTGTCACATCTTTTGCTCTAGGAAAAATGATCTTGTTTGGTTCACAAAAAGAATGAGATTTCAGTAATTCAATGGTTGTCCTAACAGAACACCACAGTTCCAGTTTTTACAGGTGTCTCCAAAATGTATTCAGACATATACAGATAATGTGTTGAACTTGATTTCTCTCATTTGCACCATTTTGCATGCAAAAAAGAATTACAGTGAACAAAAATGGTTAGCAAGAAGGCACAAAATGACTGCTGTAATTATGTCTGTCACTGAATAGCTTGTCCTTATTTTACACTATAACTTCAAAAAAATCTCCCTTTTTGTTTGCCTGCTACAGGAAAGTCTCTCTTCTGCCGGGACGCCACACAAGCGAGACTCATTTGTGTACAGCTCCTGGGTGGAGGACAGTGTGTGCAGTACCAGCCAGGGAAGCTCTCCAGGTGAGGTTAGGAGGAAGAGTTTCATGTTAGTGGGCCAGCGGTGGCCTGAAGGTTTGAGTTACCACAAGGTCGCCATTTCATCTCTGCAGAGCAACCAGGGAAATCTGGATAGGGAAGATGAAAAAGTGACAGTCTCCCCTGCCTCTACAGTGAATTTCAAAGCTGAGGCACTTAACCCTCAGCTGCACCAGGAGACCTCAGCACCAGCAGCACACCGCTGTGCTTGGGCACCTCCTAGGTGTGAATGTGTGTAACTGTATAAAAAAGAGAAAGTGTACTCAGCAAGCCATCCCTGGTTAAATAAAGTAGTATACCTAAAGAGCAATATTAATTTACCTTATCACATGCTGCATAAAATGCTTTTTCCATTATGAATGACTCTTCTTGAACCATAACCTTTCACATACTGGGATATCCTTTTTCAGCTGGAACAGCTGGCAGGGTTATGTGCTTGACTTTATTAGCCTTGACAGCCACACATCTGTCTCGTCCCTTCTAGCACCTTCTCGTCTCCAGCAGCAGCCCGACGGAGTGAAGGGATCCGAGCCAAAAGGGACAGACAGCCGGCCCAAGACAGAGCGCCCTTCGCAGGAGCACAAGTCCTCATCGGTGAGGCCAGCTTGCTTGGCATCAGCCATTAGGTCATATTGAAATGTGCAGTTTCTGCAAAGTCACTTGGATGAGTGCACCCTGGGGTGTCTTGTGCTGCTGTTGATGCATTTGGTGACATTAACCCTGTGGTCCTCTCTCTGTCTGTGTGCAGAACTGTTAGCCTCGCCCTGTTGATCACTACATGGATGTCCATTTTCAGGTTAGCCATAGGAGTTTGTATTGTATTACAGCTGCTTAACATAGAGAATAGAATAAAATAGAATAGAGCTTTATTATTCTAACTATTAGAAATGTGTCTTCTGCTTCAGACCAATAAGAAGTTTGTACATAAAATAAATGCAGGGTATTACATTACAGCACAGAAACAATAGACATTACCAAACAGCATCTGAGTTTCAAGCATGAGAGCAAATTAGGAATTTAATAGGCTTATTGCATTTGGGATGACGGATTTTATATACACGGTCCTAGCTGCTCTAACAGCTTTATCCCGCCTCCCAGAGGGCAGCAACTTGAATTCTGCAAAGAGTGGGTGTGTTGGGTCAGACACAATTTAATTTTGCGGTCTATATTTGCAGTCCTGGTTAGATTATTCCTGTCTCTGGCACCAACTTTAAAATACCAGACTGGCACATTAAAACGCTGACAAGTGAGGCATTTGTAAACCATCTCTATAAAGTTTTTCTTGACATCCTAAGAACTAAGTTTCCTTTGAAGGTGCAGACGTTGCATTGCTTTCTATTACTGAAAAATATTTTTTTTACCTGTTCCTTTTTCTATGTTCTCTCTCTCTCTCTCCTTGAAACCCCTCATGCACCTGCTTCTCCTGTACACGTCCGTTTATCTCAGGCCCCATTTCCTTTGCTCTCCCCCAGCATTCCCATAAGAGGCATCCCTTGCAAGAGACCAGGCGAGGGCACGTGAATTCCACCACTGATGCGGAGGAGGAGCGGAGTTAAGAGGCCAGGATTACGAGACCGACAGATGTTTCCTCTGTGTTTCTGGCATGGAGCTGCTGCCTGCTTTGACAGACACCCAGCTCCATGGACATGTATGTACCTACTGCCCTCATTTCAGCTCCACGCGGAAGCCTCTCCAAAATGCTCACTGGAGCATAGGGAAAAAGGAGAAGGGGCGATCAGCACCCAGCTCCAGAGGACTTCCACACACGCAGCATCACTTCTGACTGTCGTCTGTCAGCTGGCTTTGCAGAATAAGTCCACCTGCCCACTCATTCTTCAGGCCAGTACGCTCTGAAGTCTCAGTCTGGCCTTGTGGTTCTTATTGTAAACATGTACTTGTTCTGTGTCCTGTTTTGAAGGGCAGAAATATGAGCAGGGTTTAATCTGGAGACTGCAAGAGAGGTGAAAGAAAACGGCAGGACTGAGCAAACAAGTGGTATTTGTTTAGCTTATAAAGTAGGTTTATAGGGAGGGGAGTTGCACTATAGAGACAGGTTTTATTTTTATGTCATCCTCACAGCCCACTGTGTTATTGTACATTGGTTAGACTCGATGTATCAGGTGTGCTTGGCAATCTCTCGGGCCAAGTTTTGTGTTTTACTGATGATCTCTTCTTCTTCTTCTTCTTCTTCTGAGTATTCCGGTGGATGTTTGTCTGGTGGATGGCAGTTTTAGTAGATATATCCTGTTTTTGATAGAGGGTACTTTCATGATGCTGTTGGCGGCTTCAATAAACATCAATCAACCTCCTCCCAGACAAAATGTATCAAGGCAGGAAAATGTGTCCACTATTTTTCAATTCATAATTGATTTGTACCACAGTAAATCTTATCTCACTTTTCAGTCCCATCAGAGCATGAGCGGAGTATGAAGAACTGGATTTCACCTATTTTGCCGCTATTAATGACTCTATTGAGTCTAGGAGGCTGTGGGAAAAAAACAGCTGAATATGTCAGTGCCCCAGGCAGCAACAGACATCCTGAATTAACATGTCAAGATACTGTTATTCATCTTCATCTTCAAACTTATCATTAGCCACTTGTTGATTTGATATATGTATATGGGCGTGTATACAACAGCACTGTGCATGGTGTAAATCTGCTTGCCAAAAATTTAAAAAACCCTTCTGTACACTGGTGCCATGCTTGAACATAGAGGTGTTGTCCCTGTGATTTGTGTTTTTGTTGAAAACCAGCCCGCGTCTCCAGATGCAGCGCACATTGCTGATAGAGAGCCAAACAATTTCCTGGTTTGTTTTTAATGTGCAATATATGTATGCTACTTAAAGCACTACATTTTCAGACCTAATTGCTGACCTTTTGAAAAACCTGACTGGTTGCTGATATGAATTACACTGTGACATGTCTTGAAGTTGCCTTTATACTGATTGTGTTGCGCAAGCAGCTTTGAGGGAGGGGCGTATATCCCCTGGATCGCAAGTGGGCTCGAATGTAAAACTAGACAGATATGTATTCTTTTGTACGTGTCTGCTCCAATGAATGGTGACACTTGTTGACCCCTGGCCAGAATAAACTTCAGTCTCTTGTGAAAAAATGTTTTCCTTTCCTTTCCTTTGCCTGAGCAGACACTTTTCTCTCTCCTTCAAATTACTATGACGAAAAAAACTGATAGGAGTTGTTGTTTTCATAACTTTTATTTCAGAGAAATGACCAAAGTGGATTCATTGTCTGCAGTGGAATTGTTACATGGACATTCAGCCCTTGTATGAAAGTCTAAACTGCATTTGTAACTGTAGTTGTAGACCCTGGACCAAATGCAAACACCTCAGTCTATATGAATCCCTACACCTACAGGAAAATGACATGGGAAGATGGAAAATTTTGGTCAACAATTACATATTTGTGTATTACAGGCCTTGAAACTTGAGATGATTAAATGTTAATATTTGAAAACCTTTTCCACTGGACTTTGGAGATGCTTCAGTAGTTGGATGACGCCCTCTTGTGGCTCTATATTATTACAACACATCACTGTGTGGTTCCATTCATCTCACTGTGCTTGTACATGCCAATCATAAACAGATTGGGAGTCAATCTTCTATGTGCTTGATTCTGATGATTGTATTTCTGTTCTTGTCAACGGTCTGCTTAAGCCCTTGTTCAGAAGTCTTGTTTGTAAATATTGCTTTTCACTGGTTTGTAAATAAAGCCAAAAATGTTTAATAAAGATTAAAGTGTGTAAAATGTACGGTGCGCATGCTGATTTTTCATGTGCGGCTACATTAAAGCATTCAGTTATAAAATGAGACCTGGATAAAAATGTCACTTACTATTAATAATCACTGATGAGAAAAAATGAAAAGAAAAATTGTAAGACACTGGTAAATGTAAGGCTTGATAGCTTTTCCAAACTGCATCCATCCATCTGTGAAAGGCACTGAAAAATGAACTTAATCTGGTATTTAATCTTAAAATGAATATCTAGTGATTTTGAAAACAGCCCTGTATTTATTGGTTCAACCTCTTCCTGCCCTATATCTGCCTGCCTGACTCAACTCCATCTCTCATTCTTCACGCCACAAGCAGCTTCACATCTCCAGGTTCCACCACTTGAAGTCGAAGCATTCCCTGCGGACGTTGGAGCCGCAGTGCACCTCTCCCAGCAGTTTGTGGTAAGAGGCAAAGTCGTCGATGAACGTGCAGCTGAGGCCCAGGCCCTCCATCAGGGAGCATATCTCAGCCTCCAGGGCACAGCGCCCGTTCACCTTGGGCCCAAAGGGCTTCGGGATGCCCAGGTTTTTCCCCAAAACGATCATGTTCACCTGGAAAAAGGAAGAGGGGTATGATGTGAGATGCAGTGATGTCTCAGGTTGATTCCTGGCATTCCAGCCAAATCATGGAAACAACTTTGAAAATCATCATGAATAAGTATGGTCATAAGTAGGGGTGTAAATCACGTTTCATCACGATACGATATTTTATCAATTCTTTGGACAACGAAACAATATTAGCTGATATCACAAAGTCTGCCGCGATACGATTTAGATTCGATTAAATTCAGGGGCCTGTGATCAATATGAGACTATATGCTGATTTATTCCTGAGAGGGTAGTAAATATCTTCATTTTCTTTTTCTTGGCTTCTTGCCATTATCTGCCTGGCACTAGCACTGTTTGAAAGTTTAGGAAGGAGATGCGTATCATAAAAGACGTATCATAAAAATTATATGGATCAGTGTTTTCACTTTGCGTCAATGATATTTGATCATTGATCCCTGAATCAATATCGATCCAGATCGACGGATCATTACACCCCTAGAGATAAGTCATAAGTATGGCCTAACTGTTTGTTTGAACTGCCACACACACCATGTCTGGGTAGTAGGCCACTGCTCTGTTCTCCTCCAGCAGCTTGAAGAGGATCGGCAGGTCAATGATGTCCTCATCGTCCAGACCCAGCTCTCTCTTCAGGACATCTCTGTTCCAGTCTATGCAGCTCTGGGGAAGAGTGGGCAGGAAGACAAGCATCATACATACAGTACAGTACATGAATGCTAATCAAATTCTATGATTT
This sequence comes from Neoniphon sammara, assembly GCA_900302535.1. Classification (NCBI taxonomy): domain Eukaryota; kingdom Metazoa; phylum Chordata; class Actinopteri; order Holocentriformes; family Holocentridae; genus Neoniphon; species Neoniphon sammara. The sequence continues at coordinate 23,116 of OMKZ01042705.1, forward strand.
GGGTCCACAACTACTACATCTTGACACACAAATGTGCTGATAAGCTGCAGATGAATTGCCCACCTGTTAAACCCCCATCAAATCAATGGCATATGTTCGGCAGCATCTGCAGGCCAGTGATGCAGTTTTATGGCTGAACGGCTTTTTTGATAGTCTGTTAACCCCTTGTTGTTTTGGCGCGCTACAATGTCTCCTTTAACTGTCACTTGGGACTCTTTCTTAGGACGCTTTCTGTTTGGGCTGTTTTTCCTTTGAAGACAAGTAGATCTGCCAGCAGCCAAACTTTATATTGACATTTCATCAATTATGTTCATCTTGCATCACTTTTTTGGGCTTTTTAATTTAGCTATCTTTTTTTTTGGTTTTCCAACACTATAGGCAGTCTATTCAAAGGCCATCAAATCAGACTTGACAACACAAACGGGCTGACAGATGTCTTCAAAGGAACAGTTCATCCTCCTCTAATTCATACTCGTTTGGAGCGGATAAACACGCTTTCCGGCGTTCTTCTGCAGGAAATAGTTCCCAACGACACTGTTCCCCCTAAGGGCTGTGGATGATGTTGGCTTTCCGTGTCATTGTTTTTAGAAAGAGATGTTTCTGTTGAGTTTTTCACATGTTAGTTTTGACGGTTTGAGCTCCACAAATGAATACCCCTCCAGCCCCATTGTATTCCCTACTGGAAGACAGGGCAGACCACGGCAGGCTGGAAACCTCGCCAAATTACACTGAAACTATCTGGATGGATAGACTGCACTAGGGGTGAGTGGAAAAATATATTTTTTTGGATTCTGTGTGAACTGTTCTTTTAAGAAATGGACGAGCCTGATCTCACAATCCCACTTACCTGCACGTAGTTATTTTCCGCTTGGAGATTTTCATCTTTCAGTATCTCATTCACTGTGATTTCTTCCTGTTCTCCCTGACCTTTTTGGAAGGAAGGTGAGTATTCAGTGAATGAGTTACACATTAGTGATATGTTGCTGTGGTGCTGAGCACAGACGCTTCAGATGAATCGCTGAAGGCCTACCCTCAAACATTATGGCTCGTCCGTGACCATCGTTCTGTAAGCCTCTGAATAGTTTGTAGCCTGCATCTGGGCTTGCCAGCAGCAGCCGGAAACCCTGCACAGAGACGCACAAGAGACAAAGATAACACTGGCTGTCTCATATCCTGAGCTAATGCAATCACACCACGTACACAGGGAAAGCACATTGCACGCAACGCAGCAAGTCAGTATGGATAAGTTAACAACTACCTTTCCCTTTATTAATTCTTGTTTCGGAAGCAGCACTTTTAACCATTAAAGAAGGAGTATTTACCTTTCTGTCAGGTGCAGGGACAAAAGTCATGAATTCATCAACATGGCCAACAAGGAGCCAATCAGAGAACAGGGCAATGGGCTCCTGCACCTTCTGGGCCCACAAGAAGTCTTGAACAACTTTGGTCATGTTGCGTCCTTGAGTTGCCCTTTAAAAAGAAGAGATGCAACCTTAACCATTCTTCTTTCACCTGAAACAGTTCAATGATGTATAATTATCTCCACCGGTGGTCTCACCTTTGCTACCACACCCTTTCCAGTGTTTTCTAATGCTGATACGCCCACAAGCGCTGTGATTAGACATAACATTTCTTGGCCTTTGCCCATTTTCTAAAACAGGTTTGACATAAGACCTCAATCAACCTTACCCTAACCTTAACTATGAGGGCATATCTTGCCCAAAACTCTGATAGGATTCACAATATCACATTTCAAACAGGTCTTACAAGTAAGTCATAGTTTACCTGGTTAAACCTTTTTCAGGCAGAGTTTTGAAAATGACTGTGGTTAATCATTTAATGTTTTTTCTGAATAGTGTAAGCCAAAGTCAAAAGTGTCATCCAAAGTCACCCCAGAACTGAATCAATTTATTCTGAACTGAAAGTGCTGAATGACAATTTTTAAAATCCATGAGAAATAATTCAGAACTGAATCATCTCCTTCCTACGTCAAGGACAAATTCACTTGAAAGTCTCTGTATATGTACACTTACGTGGGGAACGCGACTCCAATGATGATTCTGCCGAGAGGGTAGTTTTTCCCGTTCACAGAGACGGGAGGGCTCACCTCCAAATTACCAAACGAGTCCAGGCTGCTCACTACCTCATTATCTGCCACCCTTTTCACATAACCAAAATCTGGGCCCTGAGGAGGTAGAGTATTATTAGCTTAAGACAAGACTGCAGCCCGCCACACCCTTCACAAATAAATAATGACCTGGGTACTTTTCCATTCTGAACAAATGATTATCTTATTTCCAAAGATTTGAATGAAGAGCAACTTTTGCATGTTTCTCACCAGGAGCACATCGTATGGAAAGTCCATAAGTTTTCCATCTCGAGGAGAATCCAGAACAACAGGAAACTGCTGGTGGGGAGAGTCGATGTAACCGAACTCCAGCTCATCCTGGAATTGAAAACAGTCCAACCAGATGATTTTTATTGCACCTTTTCTCATCATTCATTTCAGTCCTTATCAGCGGTTTTCAATACAAGTGTACTGATTCTTTCAATTTTCGAATTATTTTCACAGACTTCTGCAGATCAGTGGGTTAGAGAAAACACGTCACCAAGACATCAAAAGAAAGAAGCTTGTTTCTTTCTTTGTTTTTTATCCGTAGAAGGGTTTGGAGGAATTTTTCTTCTTCTTGTTTATTTCCTAATACTGTTGGCACTGTGAAGACTTCAGGACTGTTACTGCCTGTTATTATACAAATTTGACATGCCGTGGCTTGTCATTTCCCGACAATGCCCGCCTAAATGAGCAGAAAAAAACAAAAAAAAAGAAAAGAAAAAAAAAAACACTGATCTACATGAAAGTTTTCCTACCTGCATCCAGCGATCTCCCCTGTTCATGTACTCATGGCAAATCTTCAGCTTGTACCCGCTCCTCTCCACCAGCCTTTTCATTCCTTTAAGGAACTGGTAGTTATCAGATGTACTGAGAAGATGAAAATGCAACAGTTACCAATTTATCACTGCAAAAGCTTCAGCAGTTTTGCAGCTCCAAATTAGATCAACAACGTCAACAACAACACTACCACAATTCTCTTGGGTAAAACAAAATAGTGAAATATTTAAGAACTCCAAAAATTAAATATTTAAGAGCACAGTGAGAAAATTTAGGCATTTTTTAGGCAAAAATAGTATAAAATGCTGATATATACTTTGAAGCAGAAGTTACATATATGCACTTTTAAAACAAAGTTCTAGATATTATGAGATGACACTAAGAAGCATGTGCTACAAATATATCTGTACTGTAAAATTATGTTAACAAAGACGTCATCGTCATCGGTTTCCTCTCACCTGCAAACAAACACCTCTACAGGGTTGAGGGTGTTGGGTGTCATGATCCATGGTGCCACCCTGAACACCACTCTGTCTGTGAAAATGGGTGTCTCAGGGAAACCCTTTTGAAACAACAGAGAAGCTACTCTATGAGCACAAGAGGGCCACAGTACTGCTCTAAAAGTCTCTATAGTTTGAATCTGCTTCAGATCACTTCGAACTGTGATTATAAATACACTAAATAGGTTATGAATGTAAATGAACTTTCAAAGAGAGATAATGTTATTGCATAGTTAATGCATAGACATAGTAATCTAAATTTAGTAATCAAATCAGAAAGGCAATCTAAATATCATGTAAAGTTGACTACAAAAACATGATTTGAATGTAATTATACAATAACTGACTACCAAACTGTAATTCTAATGAAATGCAAAAGTAATCTCAATACTCTGTACAACAAAAATGTAATCTAAACATAATTTACAATTAACTTTTAACTAGTCGTAAAAGCAAAGTCAGTTTTGGATGCTGTGTTGCAGGGCTTACTGGAGAGATGGGCTCCAATAGACTGAGGTTGATGCTGATGAGCCCATCAAAGTCTTTGTCAGGGAACCTGAGGCCCTCCACGTAGAAGTTCATCTCTGCAGTGTCTCCGAGGTAAGGCACCTCCTGGGACAGAACCTCATTGCTCAGCACCAGAGGATAGTCCTGCACAAACGCACTGTACAGCAGGTTCGCTGCAGAAGAGAGAACAACTTTGATGTAAAGAGGACACAAATACAGACACAATTAACTTGAAACCAATGTTTCCAGAGAAAGATTTTACACATACCAGCGTAACTTCTCATTATAGAACAAAGAGCAACTTAACCAGTCACACATGGCTATAAAACCGCACGAGGCCTCACTTCATATAAAAGCTGAATTACATGCATGTTACATCATCTACTTTAAGGGCTCCTTTAACTTCCCTCTGATGCAAACAGCGGCGGTATTTACTCACTCAGGGTATTTCTTGTGAGATCAGGGGACCTGGACCTGAAGACTCGGACACTTTCTGCATCGCCCTGAGAGATGTGCATGGTGAGCTTGTAGCCTGGTGGGAGCTGGGCAGGGCCCTTGGTCCGCAGCACCATGAGAGACATGTCCTTCAGATCTGGAGATCCACACAGACTCATGTTAAACTGCATCAAATAAATCCGTGCATAAACTCTCTCTTTCTCAAAATATATATAGAATAGACATGATCTTATTGTAAGTATGCAGTTTACATTTAACAAGTACATGCTTTGAACCTCTTCATCTCTCCTGGTCCCATCAGTGGGTTTGTCATTGCTGTGCACAGGAAATCTGCATATTTCTTGTGCACGGCAATGACTATCAAACAGTATGAATCCGCTTGTCCGTCTGTTCCTCTCACACTGCCATAACTTCTAAATGTATGCTCAGATTTCCACCAAATTTGGTGGGAAGATTGTAGCTTGGCCAGAAGAGGGCATGGTCGGGGGCTTGGCATATCACAAAAAGGCTCAAAGCATCTGAACAGATTCATGTCATCACAAAACTTTGACCAGGGATGTCTTGGACCAATCAGAAGACCTGAATAACTTTTCAAACTGTTCAGTCAAAAGAGGGCCTGGCAGTGGGTGTGGTATACCACAAAAAGTCACATAACTTCCCAGCGGATTAGCGTGAAACCAGAAAATTTTAATGCACGCTTGTCCTGGCCTAATGAACAATATATTAATTTTTCACACTGATTGGGCCCCTTCCTCTGACTCCACACCCACTTCCCTTCTTTGCAGCTTCCTATGGGATGTCCTCTGACTCAGTGTGTGACTGCCGACAAGCTGGCTGACACATGGTCATGCCTACATTGTGCTTTTTATCACAGATTCTGCACCAGATATATTAGCTCTACTGTGTTTCATTCATTCATTAGTCTATCTGTTCATCTCAGACCATGTTAAATGAATAAACAGTCATTTCTTCCCACTTCCAGTGAAACACTGATGTCAGTGTGTGGTATGAGTCATGATGACCACATCATACTCATACCTGACTCAAAGCTGTGATATCAACCACAAATGTCTACATCCTATATGGTTTGATTAAATTTCATACACAAATACCTCATGTAAATATTGCTATTAAATGTCAGCCCAACTGTTTTTTTTCCTGGGAAGAGAAGGGAGGGGTGTACTACATCAAACCGACCACAAGACTCATACTATTGTCACTGGACTCATGCTTTTATTGAACCAATTACCTCACTGCTTTGATCTGCTGACTGTGCACATGCAAATACAGGCTGCCTTTCAACACTGAAAAAAAACATGAGCAAACTAATGGTGCAGAGGGAGACAAAGAGAGTTCGCAAAGAGACTTTGCTGTCACTCTTTTACCTGAGACTCTGGAGACATATTCCTGCTCGCTGTCCAGTGTCTTCCCATACCTGCGCTCTGAGTCACAGTTGACCAGCAGGATGGCCCCATGTCCTTTGGGACCCCACATCCAGGATCCCTAAGGAGTGTTCACCAAACGGGGCACACCCATATGAAAAAGCCTTTTTTTTTTTTTACATGTGTATTTGACCCTGATAAAATTCACAGTTCACTGGAAAATCTAAATGCTGGAAAAATTTAGTTTTGCTGACCAGCTTTGAGTGTAGAATTGAGAGTGTGTTTACATTTAACAGGTAGGTTTGAGCTCACCTTGTTTGGGTTGTTGCGCTCCACAATGCCATCTCTGTCAGCATCCACATCCAGGGAGATCTCTGTACGGGAGACACAATTTGTTTGTCACCAAAAGTACTCCAGATAGTAGCTCATATTGCATGAAATGGCTTATTTGGAATAGGCTGTTTTAATGTATCTTAAATCACTATTAAGTCTATCCCTGTATGCATGAATCAACTGAATATTCCACATATTACATTCCACATATTACAATAGAAGCTGAGCTAACATAAACCAGTCCAGCTAATATACATCTGCAATAATACTTGGGTTCCTCAAACATGCGATAAGCGCTTATCAGGGTGACTGAAAACTAAATATGATGTTAACAAAAGCTTATTCTTTCACTATCACAAATAACTTTTTGATCTGAGCACACCTACAACTACTGATATTATACTGATGTGGTAAATCTCAATATTTTTTTCTGATAATAAAGCATTATGTTTTATCAGGCTGCAACCTACCAACAGCTGTGAGGTGCAGGACCGCATTTCCCAAAACCTCTTTATTCTCCCCATAGTACCGGACAGATAGCTTAAAATATAAAAACAAAAATCACTTATGTGCACAACATGACAATGACAAGCATTAGATTTAAAGCAAAGTATGATAAAATGTTGGATTTAACAAGATAGGATTGTACATTGAATGTGATGTAAAGTTAGAAAAACAAAAAGGAGGAAGTTCTCCAGCTCTATGCAACATGAAACATCTCTTGTATTTGATATAGTGTAAAAGTGTTACATCATGAATAAAAAGTCTCAAAAGGGCAAAAAAAATGATTTATGACTCTGGAATGTTTATATAGGACACACAAAATGCAGCACTGATTATCATTTGGCATTAATGCATGTCCTATTAACTCCACCCTAAATTGCAAAAAGGTCTTTGTTGTCGACAGAATGTGTTTGTTGTTTTATAAATTGATCTCTCTAAGATTATAGGATGATATAACCCTCTTCAGATGGTGGATTTTTTAAACGTCTATTTACCTGCTTTGCAGCTGATTGAAAATTGTTCCAAATAATATGCATGTTGTTTTAGGGAAGTATCTGTGCATTTGATGGGTTTGTAAAAAAAAAAATATTGTCATCCTAGCTAGACAAAAAAGGCGCAAATTATTACTTGACCTGAATAACAACACAACACAGTTGCTCAAATCATCTTAAAGTATAGCCAATTGAACCAGTTCTGTGTGCTTTCCTTTCCCACCATATAGGAGTGGACTCATTTGCTGCCAAAAGTCGTGCTGAATACATTTCAGAATTAATAACACTGTAATATCAAGGTCCATGCCTGTGCATGTCTCACTTAAACTACCTTGCTATCATTTTCAAATTTACTGGCACGGTCCATTGTGATAAGAAGCAGTGAGTTCCCATTGAGAGGCATGGGAGCGAGGGGGGCCATCTCCAGAGGGGATGGGCTGATCCTGAACTGCACACTGGGAGTGCACTTCACTGAGAAGAACTTGGAGCTGGGAGGGGCACTCCTGAGAACAAAACAAATAGGACACTGTCACCCTTGGGCTGTGTATACACAAAACAAATACTGTAATACTATATATATAAGCATATCAGAACAGATGAGCGTTTTGCATACAAGGAAGAAAGGGACAGGTTATACGGAAAACCTGTAAGCTCCCATTTCAACATGCAACAGGTGGCAAGCCAGCTCTAAATTTAGTTATAGTCAGGATAAAGGCATGAGCCGGTCTATTGCTTTGTGCCTGCAAAGTAATTAGCACAGAGAAAATTATTTCATGAAAACAGTCTAATAGGAAAATGCAGGTGCAATTGCCAACTGCAGAAGATCTTTGATACAAAAAACAAATTAGACTAAATGAGACAAGGCTTAGAAGAGAATGTGCGGCCTTGTTTATTGCAATTATCCACTCTTCTCTACTGTATCCTGTTGTCTCATTTGGCAGAGGCTGTGTCAGATGAATGTACATCTTTCTGGGGTAACAAAGGCTACTCTGTCGGGCTGCAGCAACAGAGGACCAATGTTGATTCTCTACGCTGCACAAAAGACCATGAGGTCTGCCACCACCAGGAGCTGAAAACAAATGGCATCCTCCCCCAGAGCCCAGCATGTGCTCTGGATGTGGGCTGAGAAGGACATTCTTATAGCTCACAAAATGGGACATTATCACGGAAGGCATAATTATGAGTTACTGATGGCTACTTTGTTTTGCCAGTGAGGACAAGACTAAAAGGTCATTCAAAAAAGTGAAACAAAGCCCTAAACTTCTTTCATTATTTCTAGGTTATGAATATGTATGTGACTGTAGGGTAAACCCACCTGCTCAGGCTCACATTAAGTTCCGTGCCGATCACGCATATGACGTGTGCAGTTTTCCCATAATCTACTCTGAGCGTCCTGGGGTGAACCATGGCTGTCCCGCAGTTGGCTGTAGTCCTAAACCTCAGTGTGTGAAATAGGGTTGTATAGGCTTACAGCAAATATCCCGCGGCTATTCCTTTATCTATCAGGAAGCAAACTAAGCTCCAATGTCCATGCTGTCTGGGTTGTGACCAGCAAAGTGATTATGACCGCTGCAGGTAGGCTTAAGCCTCGAGATGGTGATTGGCCAGCCAAACTGTCCAATCTCTCTCTCTCTCTCTCTCTCTCTCTCTCTCTCTCTAACATACCCTAGCAAAAAAAAGGAAAAAACTTTTGTCCTCTATTCTATTCGTATAGGGCCGTGTTCTGTTATTTCAAGCTTATGATAACGTCTGGTAGACGTATCCCTTATTAGACCACTATTTATAAGATATCCCTAGACGTAATTACAATTGTCCTGCGTCATTTGTACAGTAGTAAGCACGCGCGCGCACAGTAATTGCTGCCCGCAATGAGACATGACGGCGCGAGATACAAGAAAAAGGAACTTGATGTGAAATTGTTAAATGTCAGGTTCCTTGAAAGCTAACGGTTGTGTAATGCACAGGCTCTATTGCGTCTGGCTAGTTTGTGTACAGGCTCTGTGGTCGCCTACCTGTTCAGGTTCACCCTCAAAGCGGTTCCAATTACATAGAGAGCTTTAAGGGTTTTTTCTGTGTCCACACGAAATGTCCGTTGAAACTCTGGCTTCATCGTCTTGAGGACGAGGGAAGACGTCGGCGGCTGTGAAACTTGCATGGTGATAGTTTGCTGCAGACTGGGAAGGGAGTTTACGGTGCGGTGTTCTTATGGGGATGTTTTCCTGTTTGTAATTTGAGCCACCAATTACTCTGCTTACTGAACAGCCTACAAGAACAAACGTGCGCTTTGTTGATTGAATCTACAGGTATATACATGCGAGAAGGCGCTCACCTATGATTAGCATAATCAAGGCTGTTGCGCTCTGGGCAGGAGCTGCTGGTGTGGATGAAAATGACATCTTATGTTGCGTAATAAAGTGCACGTAGCCTAAAACT
>OMKZ01042712.1:6048-22526 GCA_900302535.1 Neoniphon sammara
CAGCATTTTATTATGCCACATATGACTGGAATAAACTTCCACAGCATTTTCTCTCTGCCCAAAATCTGACTGTTATTAAATCCAGACCAATAACTTTATTTTTTATTCTTTTATATTCCTTTTTTATTTTTATACTCCTGCTTTTACATTTTGTTTTTCTCCTTTGATTTTCCATTTTTAATATTTTTTGTAATATTATAGATGTCTTATATTTACTTTTATATTAATGTGTTTTTATATATGCTTTTATGTATGTATATATGCCTGTGTATGTATGTACATATTTACATAGGCTTATATATGATATGTAGCACTTTGAGTTTTCATTGTGTGTGCTATACAAACAGACTCACCTTGACTTGCCTCACCACAGAAGGAAAAAAAATCCATACTGTGCTCAATGAAAAAAAATCTTAGGAAATGTGAAACAGTTCAGTTTGTATTCAGTACGTCTGGTAAAAGTCTGAATGACACTCGAATCATTCAGAGTTTTAACTTGACATTTTACTGTCACTTACACAGAGGTGGAGACACTGCTGCAGAAAGGCAGACACACACACACACACACACACACACACACTTAGAAACAGGTAACAAATCTAATTTGGGCACCTTTGCTGCCCCCTCCAGCTGTCGGCTCCATCCATCCCGCCTCCCTGCGGCCTGCATGCTGACTGCTGCCCGTTCATCTTTCTTTGTGTTTCCACAGATGAAAGCCCTGACTCAAGAAAAGGCCTGTGATCTAATTTTAACTTTCTGCAGCCTCACATAAGTAGATGGCACACTGCTCGCTTTGATTTGAGCCACAGTGAGCCAGTGCTGCTGATCTGTTCAGGGCAGAGCAGGCGATGTTTGCTGTCTGCTCTGCTTCATTTAACATCCTCCTGCGGTGTCATAAGAGTTTTATGGTCAGCAGTCTCACATCTGCGGAAACGTTTAAGGCAACACCTAGGAAAACATTTGCAGCAGTTTCTCTACAGGAAGCTGGCACAAAAGTAATTCTACAGAAATCATCTATTCTTCTGAAGCCATAAGAGGGTTCAGGGGGAACGGGTGGAATCAGATGTTTGGTTTACTTGTGCAGTAACACAAATCCACACTAATTGATTGAAATTCAAAAATGCCAACTTGTGAATTCAGGTATCTGCCAATGATAAGTGAGAAAGAGGCTCTCAAAAGGTCAAAACTGTAACTAAAAAATGAGAGACTGGAGGCTACATGAACCCAAAAGTATATTTAATTTGCTCAAAGACAAACAGAAACATGTCACGTGCAGACTGCACATCAGCCAACTTTTTGTGTCCTATTTGAACAAATCAAATATCAAACTCTCAAATTCACAAATAAATTTAAATACGGTTAAGCGCAAATGGACAAGTATTCAATATTAAAAAAATGGCTTACTTGTAAATCACAAAAGCACAAATTGAGAGGCATCTCACAAAAGGAAGATTTTTCATACATTTACAGATTAGTTTAAATTTCATCAAAAGGTGAGTTACAGTCACTCTGAGTTTATCTGTGCAGTATTTTAAAGGTCATATTTCTATATCATCTGGTGTTTAATGATCTTATATTTGTTTTTGCCTCGTTAAAAGATTGTTTGATAGAGCCTTGACCTCTTAAGGTCTGGTTTTCTCATATACTGCAAAAAATCTCCATTTTAGCAAGTCTTTCAGACTCATATTCAGTCTTAAATCTTGTTTTTCTCAAAACAAGTGAAAGATAATCCCACTTGTTTCCAATGCAGTTTCACTTGTTTGATGCATTTTTCTAGGAACAAGTATAAATCTGTTGAAACAAGGCAGAATAAGGCAGATCAGCCCACTAGGATCAAGAAAATGACACTTGATTCGAGAAAATTCTGGAAAGAAGTTGATTAGCATTGGAAACAAGTGGGATTATCTCATCCCACTGGCAGATTTTTGAACTTGTTGGAAGAAAAACAAGATTTGAACACTGAGACTAAATAACTTGTTCAGATGGATTTCTCTGCAGTGCACGCTGAGTTTAATCTTGCAGAGGACTCGACTGTTTTCTGCAGGACTTTGAAGACAAACAACACTCAGAGCAGCAGAGCAGTGAGAATGGGAAAAGTGAGGCTTTTATGACAACAGCCTCTTTGAAAAACAGATGATTTCCATGTCTTTGTTTGTTGTTTTGACCATCCCCTCCCACTTGGCAACCCCCCGCCCCTCCCCTCTCCTCCTCCTCCAGACAAGACACAGGAGTGAAGATTCAATTATTGATGACATGAGGCTTTCATCAAAGCTTCTTCTGATGTGAGTTTGGGAAGAGGGGGGGCTGATCCTCTGACGCACAAGATCGCTCAAACACAAACAGTATAACAGGCGTCTTATAACTGTGAAAATTGGCCGGTCCTCATGATGGATTTGACGTACCCTGGGTGGCCCGTGACTCCGGGGTTTAAAAGGCTCAATTGGCTTCTTGTGTGTGCGCTGGCTGTGGTTAGTCATACCGTTGATGTATCGATACCCTCTTTTGTTTGGATGTTCAAGTGGATATTGAGAGTGTTGATTCCCAAGTGAGATACTGACCGTTTGAAAAGGGCAACAAGATGTTCAACAAGATGATCAACAGCCAAAACAAATTCAACCCTTTTCACATGGATAAATAAATGAAACCCTTTGTTTACAAAATGACCACTGTATAGACTGGAATCTCTACTTTAGAAATGCATTACTATAAAAGTCAGTCTTATTCCTTTGGTAATGTTCTTCACCTACTAAAAGTAGTTTATGCTAAGGTGAAAAATCTGTAAGAAAACTTATCTTTTAGTATGAAAAACTAGTTTTTATAGCCTGTAGATTAAAAAATAATCTACATTCTCGCGACTATTGATGCTGTAGGTCACTGCCGTTTGCCCCTTTCTGCTACTATGGTGAGAAATGCAATTTTATGCTGGACTGTAATGGATTAAATTTGACCTAAAATGGGAGCTGAGGTCACCTGCTGTCAACCTCTGAGTCCACTTTGTGGTTTCACAGAGTCCCACTATTTGGGTCAAAGCAGGATTTCACCTGCCGGAGCAAAGACAAGAAAACCAAGAGAATCAGTTTTGTGTTTGTGTGCTTTTCATTCATTGTTACGACACGGTTATACAACTTTAAAATCTTGGACAAGCGAGAGGTCAGAGCTCACAGAATATGGCTGCTAATCTCAAAGGGTTTAAAAAGCAATTACGATGACAAAGGGGTCAAAAGGATGTCATCAGGTGTAGGTGGCAGGGGCGGAGCCAAAGGGGTGGCCAGGGAAAGCCCTTGGTGCCATATTTTCTCTTATATCATTGGTTATTTACCTCTGATTGACAATTGAGATTGGCTGAAATATAATATTAGGTTGCTTTAAATGACTAAAGTGCCCTTTTAGACAGAAATAAGCACTGCAGGGTATTTCCTGCTCCACTTCTATACACCCACCAACCTGGGAGATACCAGTAACTTTAGCAAAACGCACTCTTAAAACACCCACATGAAGGCCAAAACAGCTCTAAATTAAACTGCTGCTCCTAAAGAACACCAAGGGGTTGGTAAAGCTCCGTCTTTGAAAAGGAGTTCCTTCCTTTTTTATATATATATATTTTTTTATCTTTTTGTGATAGACTTTATGATGAAATCACCAGTGACAGTATAGGACAGGTGTCTCATTATCTCAGAAGATATCTCACAGTTCAGCCCAGACTCTATTTTTCATTTCATCAGTGGGCGTCACATTCACTCAAAAAGTCCTAGAATCATCATTTTCTTAACAATATTTATAATTGCAAAGCTAACAAAGTCACCATTAAGAATCTGGGTATTAATTAGCAAATTTCTTAAGATTGAGAATGGTATCTGTGCTTAGCAGTATTTTGTATTGTCTTTCCCTTCATTGATGTCAATAATTATTAAAGTAGTAATGTGACATTTTCATAATGTTATGCTATTTTCAAGTTCATGAAAGCTTTTACAATTGCTGCTCTAAACACTCGGTGTCTGTTCGCTCTTTCCTGCTGTGGAAGGAAAGTGATGCGTTTTATGTTTCCAGTTTGTTTGGAATAAACAGAAGAAGAACTGGGTCGTTAGCATGAGCAGCGATAGCCACCATGGCTGAACAGGCAAACTAAAGAGAAACTCAAACTCCATCAACAGAAAATCCAAGCCCCGCCCACACTGATTGATTGACAGGTGATCTCTGGGAAGTGCAGTGCAGACACACCACAGAAATTAGTGGGTAGCAACAGAGATAGAAACAAAATAATATGAAAAAAATAGGCTCTTGCAGATTTCCACTTTAAGCATGATTCAAATGTTTAATAAAAGTTGAGAGAACAGTTCTTTTCAAATGAAGTTCAATGAGATTACATAAAAGGCTCAGGGCTAAGTGTCATGCTCATGTGAAGAGCCCTGAACTCCAGAATAAAACAGGTCATAGCTTGAGGTGGATCTGAAGAGAACATGCAGTCCGAGGCCGTATTCATACACAAACATGAAGCAAGTCACACACCCAGCCATTTCCAGTATGCAGCTATTGACTGGGGAAGTCTCATTCAAACAGGAGATATTGTCATTTTTCCTTTATCATCCAAACACAAGCAATGAAAATTGTTTTGTGATGTGTCAGGCTGATGAAATACTTTTTCCGCCCTAAACTTTTCCTTTCCATGTTGCCCTCAGTTCTGCCTTAGATAAATAAACACAATAACCCTTTTTAGATGCTTGAGGGACTGACTTTGAAAACTCCACCTGTCACCGTATAATAATAGTGCTGCGTCGTTGTAACAAAGCCTGAAGCCACGCTGCAAACGTTAACGGCTCCATCATGGAAGCGAGTATCAGCTGCTGCTGTATTGTTGCACTTTTAATTATTGAACAAGCAACATTTGGCCTGAGCAGGAATAAGTGCATGTGAGAAATGGATGGATGGAAAACACATTGGTGGCATGTGATGCGACCAAGGGTAGCGTCCCTGCAGAGCTCCAACATGATAAAAATGTTCCAGGTTTCTGGTTTCTGGTCTGGTTTCTCTAAGGACTCTGCATGGCTGAGTACACAAATTCAGTCTGATTTTCACACAGTTTTGTCATGGGCAACAAATTTCCAGCGCCATGCCCGAATATGAAGTTTGAGAACAATAGTCGGTCGGCTTTTATTCCAACTCCAAGCTCCAAATTTCTGACTTGTAAAGTTCAACAACATATGCATCCATGGTGTGAGCTCGGGAAAACAGACTGACAAGAAGAAGAAACTGTGCATTTTCCTTCAGGGGGAAACCAAAACCGTATGCAGCATCAAAGCCCTAAGTACTTGAAGTGTCCACTCTTAAAGCCAATTCATGCTTCTTGCAGTTTGTCCGGTCCGGTCTGGAATATGCAGAGTGTCTGTCAAAGAAGGGTCTTAATGCAGAGTCGTGCAACTGTGGATTTTTGTATATCACTGCAGACAGTGTCGCTAAGGCCGCAATGACCAACTGGATCGTCGCTCTAAAGGAAATACCGGAAGTGAACAGCACTGCATCGCTATGGCAACAGCTCAGACTCCGCTCTCTCAAGACATTTTGACCACAAGAACCAAGACCTGACTGATGTCTGCAGAGACCGTGCATGCTGCAAACACCACAAACACTGCAGAGAAGCAAGAATTGGCTTTTGCACAGATTCAGCTCTCACTATAAACAAAATAATCTGTTTTCAGACATGTGGTGTAGCCCCCCTCTCAGCCAAATTGGCAAGAATTGACGTCAATATGAACGGCTAATCTGACTTCTGAGACCATTCAAACAGACACGATTATCTTGTAATCTGATCCCAGAATGAAGAACGCATAGAGTCATTGCACAAACATGTGAAGGCTCTCCTCACGTTAATCAGGCAGCGTCAGCAGCACATCAACACTGAATTTTCGTATTTCCACGGCTGCTTTTTCATCATCTGACATTTGCCAGGTGGTCACGTTGGCTCGCTTTAATACCGTTACTTTCATGGCATTTGGTGTGCAAACGAAATGTCATGAGCTCAAAAAAACAAACAAAAGAAGTCACAGGCTGGCACGTGCTAACTGGATTTAAGAAGGAATTTCACTCATGTCTGGTAGTGATGTCATCAGAGTTATTGTGCATTGTTTGCCAGCGAGCATCGATGCAGCACATGATATAACTATCCCATGAGCCATCGGCCATAAACAGTCGGTTTGACATATGGGTATGGTTGATGTGAGACAGTATTCTTGTTTCAGGCGCTTGTGACTCCAGTACAGACCAAATTTATTGCGATCCAGATATTCAAAGTTTATTTATGTAGCAGTGTTTGCAAAAAAATGGGCTTTTGTGTGTGTGTGTGTTAGTGAAGACCTCCGCAGTGACGTCTCTGTGAAAAACACACAGAGGAGACTATTCAGTGAAGAAAACCCTGCAGTGGAGTTATCTTTCTCCTTGTCAGAGTGCCTGCAGATACACACACACACACACATACACACACGTAACACATTTCTGTCCGGGTCACTGAAACTGTTGCTACTGGAATTTCGAAGGCTTCAGGGGAGATTTTCTTTATCAATTTGGCACACACAGAGGATCGACTAGTAAAATTTTAACTTTTTTCTTGCAAACTGTTTTTCCAGCTGTTCACTTGCCCTCTTTCATTAAAACACACCGTGGAGGACTGAACTGATTTAACAATTTATTGGGCTTAGCGCTGCTTCATGAACCAAATACCAGCTACATTTAACAGGGAAAAATCACTCAGAAATACTGTTAAAAAAGCTATTGATGATATCTTGCATTTCTGTGACCATTTTGTTTTTGGAAGTGTTTAATTTCATTTCATTAATTAATTCCCATGGATGACCGGCCAAACAAACACATAATCCTATAGGGGGAAATCGATAAGAGATTTCAAATTTCTCCACCCCAACAGACCAGAATGCAACTGTCACCATTTCTGTCCCTCCCTATCTGTCAAACCCATGGCTGAAATAGTGCAGCATGTTCACCTCTGCTCTCTGGGAGCTGTCACAAGGCATTATGGGAAATGTAGGAAATCATCAACTGGATTAGAGGTGGATGCACCAAAAACTCAAGCAAGTGGGATTATCTCATCCCACTGGCAGATTTTTTTTTACCTTGTTTGAAGAATAACAATTTCTAATAAATTAAGACGGAGATTTTTTGCCGCGTGTAAACAAAGAAAAAACAAAAAAGCTGACTTTCAACAACAGCAGCACAATCCCACAATGCAGCGGGCCTCTCACCATAGATTTTATGTACTATGACCACACGAATAATTCAGCCTTTTTGTGAATCACACTCAAGGTGGTAACAGATCTGTTTTCCTGTGAGCATCTCCTCTGTCAGCAGGGTGTGAGCTGGTCTGAAGCTGCTGCAGCTGTTACCAGCCACACCTGATCTTCAGAGGTAGTTAACTCTTATGACAGTATAAACATCCTGCTGGGCATCTATTATGCAGTGATCCTGACCCAGATTACCCTCAGAGTACCTGGTGCTGTGGGTGGAGTGCATCATGGTTAAAATGGGATGGAATGGAATGGGATGTTACCTGTTTAAATGAAGATTAGATAAAAAAAAAAATCAAATACCACCAATAATTCTGACAATTATACTGAAAATACTACAAAAATTAGCCATTTTTGTAGTTTATTTCTTAGTCAAATGCCAGAGAGTACAGATTATAAGTATTACAGTATAAAAAACATAATTGATACAAAAGAGTTAAGATAGGATAATTGGTATATTTTTGTTAAAAGAGAAGATATACATATGGATTCACATGCACACTCTGTGCATCTCTCTCTCTCTCTCTCTCACACACACACACACACCCCTACCTCCTTCTCATGTTTGTCCATGCTCCTGTAAAATCTTCCACTGTAGCTGTCAATAATTAAGATTAATCAGTAACCACTCGGTCTGGTTTTCCTCCCTTGGTAAATAACCTGACAGTGTTTTGACAGGCAGGGACGCCGCACCCCGCAGCACACGTGCTCATGTTTACATCTGCACAGAGAGGCAGGTTTTCATTATGAGTTGTACTACAGCTATGCAGCTATGAATCAGGAACTGAAGGACTCCAGTATGTGGAAAATTGCGACCTTTAAACATAAATAAATCCAAATCTAATGCTACTTTTATCATGCGTGCTATTTTAAACCACAAACCAACTCTTCATATCAAGATGCTGAGCATATTTTTGTTAAATTCATGGTTTAATAGATGTGTGGAGGGGGGTAATTGTCATGGATTTGATAATCAACTTATAACAATGTGGGGTCCTTTTTTATTTTGTCCTTGATCCTTTATTTTTTAGAGTTCTTGAGGTTTAAATTAACAGGACAAAAAAAAAAAAAAAACTCAAAAACTGCACAAAACTCACACTGTCAGTAAACACCGAGGCCAACAGCAGGATGTTCTTTCCTCTGCCAAGGACGGTGTTATTATGCAATGGAAAAACTTTTCAGAAAACGCTGGTAAACTTGAACAATCCTGAACGTTGATTATGAAATACCACCTCTGTACTTTTCATTAATTAATGCTCCGGGTTGTAAAATTCACTGTGTGGACACGGAGAAACTCTTCAGTCACACATATCCAATGTTTTGGAAATTTTACCCACCCACAAAGAGTCTTTTCATCGCCCAATGAATCCATTTGAATTGACCTGTATTGGTTATAAGCAGGATGCTGAGTGGCTCTTTTAAGAAGTCGGAGCAGTTTTCATTCTGGAGGTTGGGCTGACATCACAGCGGCTCTGAGTGTTTACCCATTCTCTCGTCCTCATTTGACCCTCGTCGGCCTCCGCTTTCCGAGCTTTCAGATCCAGTCGAGAGCACTTCAGCGTCCGCCCCACGACCCCTGCCGGTCAGCAGAACGTCCTCATTGTCATTAACTATGAAAACAACCCGATTTTTAGAGGATAACACCATATGGCAGCCTCGCCACCGCCTCGAGACACTTCAATTCTCTGTACCTGGGAGCAATATGGAACTTTTTGTGCAAATATACTCACAAATGTAGAAATCCCCTCCTCATACTTGTTTAGGGTGCAGGAAAGTGCAAAGAAAAGTGCAGGAAAAATCAAAGAGTTGAAAAGCTTGCTACACACCAAAAATGCTCCAGACTCACTCAATAGAAAAATATTATGTATTCAGTGATAAATAATTTTTTAATGTCCTGCCCAACAACCTGTTTCAGTAGGAAATTCATCAAATTAAGAAAGCAACAGGTTCTCAACACACTGTTTCATTGTGATTTTAAAATGTGCTTGCTAATACATCTTTATTTACCTTTTCTGATTTAAAAAAAAAAAAAATACAGAACGTGGTCATTCAGCTTGTTTGGGGGTTGAGATGAGGTTGTTATGTCTTACAAGAGTTGGCAATTTTCTTGGAACCGATCCGAGAAGACCTCTTTCAGGCAGATTTGGGTCTAAATATTTGATTTAAAGCAATTAAACGCGGCTAATGCAGAAATTAAGTAAAGAAATATGAATAATGCTGCAAAAGTAATAATTTTGCACCTATTTACCTAAAGGTATAGCAGCAGTAGGTTTCTCTTACGGATAAACAAGTGGACACTGTACTAAAATGTGAAGTAACTTTTATTCTAAAGCAGCTGAATGATCGGTGAAGCCGTCTGCCTCTGGGCCAATGAGCAGATTTATGTGCACAGACAAAAAAAATTGAAGGAATCAACTGTTAGCAAAAGTCGAAGCATTTCCAGACAGATGACCCGACTGTTAAGCTGTTCATTGTCGATCCTCCACCACCAATGATACACACGCTAAGTCCCTTGCTGAAGGGCACCTCGGCAGTAGTTGCTGCGGTGCACTCCATGTCAGCGTTTTCCCAGCTCGACTGGGGATGTGAACCTCTCAATCACACGTCTGTTTCTTTAACCCCTTACGGCTTGCCGGTCCCATGGCTGAGTACCAAATATGTGCTGCTGAATTACAAGAAAATGTTTGTTTTTTTCCAACTTTGAAGTTACTTAAGCAGAAATTTCAGGGAAAATTTTATTAATGGGTTAATGCGGAGGCAGCTGCAGCTGCCATGCGACGATTTAGCAGATACCAGAGAAATTCTGTATAAATGAGGGCCTAGTTTATGTTAGGGGGTGGAGGTCAGACTGAAGGACTGAACAACAAGAGCAAATGTTAACAGCGTGCTCAGGGGAATATCAGTGTGAAGTCACACAGCCATGAGGCCGCTCTGCAGTCAGTCAGTGTGCGTGATATTCACTTACCAGAGAGCAGTTTGGTGATTTTTTTTAACTGCAGTGGATAAACCAACATGAGATTTCAGTATTGTTTTTATCAGTGATTCACTTAGAGCCCTGTGTTACCTCAGCATGTGGGTGTTTACAGGTGCAGCTTTTAAAAGCAGTGAAGTTTCACTCACTCCAATCATGCAGATGCCCGACCACCAGACAGCATTCACACTTAAGATCTTGTTTGTCTTAAACCAAATGAGGAAATCTGGAAAAGGGATGAGATAATCCCACTTGTTTCCAATGCAGTTTTCAAGAAGTTTTACCTTGTTTGAAGAAAAATAAGATTTGAACATTGAATTTTTGCCGTGTGTCTTCCTCGGTCGACTTTATAATTCATGTATATCTTCTTCAGTGGGAGATGTTCCTGCAGCTTTCTTATTAACAAACACCAAGACACCAAGAATGTATGTCGCTGAAAAGCCATAATCCCTGTATATATTAGTACCAACTGACATTCTGATATTTGATATTTATTCTGATGTTTATTCTGTGTCTATTATATGTTGTCCTCTTTTTGGACCTCATAAAAAATCTAGAACTACTCATCACAAAAATAGACAACAGGAAAAGGAGTTCATGCAAAACATGAAAACAGGGTTACTTACCTTGCCTTCAAGACTATAGTGAGTTTTCACCAGAAAACGCATTTTCTTGAAAATCCAAAGGTTACAAGTTTTGTTTTTGGTTGTTTTTAATGCAAAATGTGCCACACATTCTGAGAAAGTAGTGCCATTTGGCCTGTGTGTTTGTTTGCCACAAATTAAAATAAGGTTCAGCACAGTTGAGAGCGTAAGAGTAGTAAAGGAGCAGTGAAAGAAAGAAAGAAAGAAAAACAGACTTGAGAGAGAGAGAGAGAAAGGGAGAGCAGATGGATGTGTGATGACTGCAAAACGTGCCGACATCTCACGCTGATGGATCTGGGAAAATCATTCAATCACCGTGCAATCCTGTTGATAGTCTCTCTCTCTCTCTCTCTCTCTCTCTTTCCCTGTCGCTCTCTCTTTCTCTCTCTCCCTCTCCCTGTGTCCCCACATGCCCCATCAACACACATTAGTCTGGTCAACATTTTCTCTGTCTGTGTTTTGAGTGCAATACAAACAAACATTAATAATCACAGTCTAATCGCTCCGCACGAGGCTGGAGTTTTTGCGTCAGTAGAGTTGAGGAGCTCTTTTGCTTGGCAACCTGTTGAATAAGAAGTGCTGAACCTCCTGAAATACCTCATCTCTCACCACAAAACACATTATGTGGTTACCATTGACAAGCAACACCTCCTCTGCCCTGGCTGTGAAAAATTAAAAACACTGTATTTCTAAGCAGGATAACACTTTCCCATCAGTAAATACCTCTTCTGGCTTTTTCTTCACAAGCTATATATTACGGCTTGGCATCAGCACAGTATTTATGTGTGGGATGTGTGAAGGTTTGTTGTAATTATCCTCTGTTTACTACACAGCGCTGTGGAATACTCAGTCCTGATTGGTCAAACGAAGCGTTCTGCAGGCTGATATTTTGGAATAATTAGTGCCTCCAAGCGCTCATAAACACACCCTCTAACTCACCTCTGGGAAATATCGATGATACTGAGTTTTGAGTTTTGATTTGCGATGTTTTGTCAACAAAAATTTAAAAAGAGAAAACGAATAAAGAATGTACACATGATGCAAAGGCCGCGCTCTTTGTTGTGCTGCTGATATATAAAAAGCAACTCTTGAATATTTGTTTTTTTAATAAATCAAAATCAGGTTTCTACCAGCGTTCAATTTTTTTTTACCAGGTTGCTATGGTAACCAGATATTTCTGACCAACGCACTTTGTAAATGACAGGTAGTGACTGCTATTATACATACCTAATCACTGTTATAGACATTTACTCATTCAAGCAGCTTTCCTATATCACTTTACCATTTACTACCATTAATCTAGCCAGCTAACAGTGACACCTGCTGGAGCCAAAAAGTCACTACAACATGGATACCACTTCTAATTTGTTTAGGGGAAATAAAATATTTGAGTCATAGCAGCGGCTGAACTATGACGAGAAAAGGGGAAGAAAAAAAAACCCGTAACAAAAAAACAAAGACCAGAAAGAAGCTTGACTATAACGTGTACTAGGCTAGGCTAGCTGAATGTTAATGCGCTGAGATCCGTGTATAGTAAATAGAATCTCTGGACTATTTGTATTAGTAGTAGTGATAAAATTAATATTTTGTGTCAAATTTTTACCATCTTTCATAAGTAGCTCTTTAATAAGTTGGATATTATACAGCTAGCTTGTCAAAATAAACCCCTTCAGGGCGATGTAAGACCCCTCCATGAATCACCCTGTTGGGGTTTATTTTGCAATAATGACCATCTGGCCGTAAATTATCCCTTACGTAATTATCCTGCTAACTTTGTTTATGATGTATGACAGTGGAAGGAAACATGCTTTCCTTGATGTACAGAAATATATTTGATCTCACCTAAAAGCTCTAATGTCTTAAATGAAGCTTTAATCGCCCCATTCTTGTAGTTAGTTGAGTCTTGATTGATGCCTAAATTTAAGCAGATTTTTTACATCATGTTTTTGACATGTTTTTATCTTGAAATTTATTGCCATTTTCACAAAGGCTCTGCACATTTGTGTCTGTCTATAAAACTAAAAGACAGATAAATCTGGTTTGCTAGCACTCCTCTTATCTCTCTACCCATTTATACTCATTCATATTTTCTTGGGATTTAGGACTACACACTAATTTCCATGTAGAATGATACAAAATGATTTCCAGGACATCCAGTACCAGCATCTTTTTTGTCATTCCCAAAGGTAGCAACTTATTGGCTTGTGATTTGATGTTCTCTACTTAAGAGAGCCTCAATAATAGTTGTTTTCAACAGTGATTCACAGGAGTTTTTGGTGTGTGTGTGTGTGTGTGAGCGTGATGCTGTAGGCATCCAGGCCTGCTAGATATGGGTTGTGTGTTTGTGTATGACCTTAGATGACTGGAGTTTATAGAGGTGCTCAACCTCAATTGGCTCAGTCCATTAACATAACAAACACGTGCCATGTGGTGGCTGCTTTAATCGAAAGCACCTGAGGCTACGATGAGAGCATCCATTTGGCACGAATGACCTCCATGCTGGACATTAGAGATGTGCAGGATCACGATTATTTGGATATTCACTTACAAGAACTATAAATATGTTGAAACAAAGCAAAATAAGGCATATCAGTTCACTAGGATCAAGAAAATGATACTTGATTCAAGAAAATTCTGCAAATTAGTTGATTAGTATTGCAAACAAGTGAGATTATCTCATCCTACTCCGAGTTTTTTTTTTGTACCTTGTTTGGAAAAAAACGGAACAAAAAGAACAGGGCAAGAGAAGATTAAAAACATCAGCATGTTCATTATCTCACAATACTGAGCACCTGTTCAACTAAAGTGGGTAAACAGTGTTTGTATGCGACAGGTCCTATCCTAATATGCAGGCTATTGAACAATGAAAAAAGATCCACCCTTGATAATAAATTATACCCACCTCTTTCATAAGGCTGAGTACAAGTTTGTTTAGTGCGTACTCATCCCTGCATCTATTGAACATCTAAAATACCAGCCTCAGTCTGTTCTCTGTTGTCTTTTGCACTCAAGGCAGTTCAGGGGTTATCCCAGTTCATTCTCCATTGCTACTCCTGTTTTGGTTTCAGACAGTCCTGGCTGTAGTCCAGATTGTGATGCAATTTTACTAGAATAAAAGCTAATTCTGAGTAATGATCCATTCGTTACGAGGGAAATTAGGGGGAAATTAGCCTAAATGATAATGTTCTATTTTGTCACATTTTCTCCAGTGGTGTTCTGGCTGCGATGTCCCAGCAGTGCTGAGTAAATGTTTAGGAAACATCACAGTGTTATACTTTCTGGAAGTAATGAATGCAATTAACTTAATATCATGAACTGGTGAAATGTCTTCCATCAGGCGTTGGCTCACGGCGGCTTTGGGAACCAACGTATCCGGTTCACGAGAGAGAACACAGTGACAAGTTGAAATCTTGTTTTTGCTATGGTTACCAAAACATTAGTGAGACATACTGAACACACACCACCACTTCCTAATCAACCATTATTAATGAGGTTGGTCCTAGGATACTTACATAACACCACAGAGCTGTGTGTGTGTATGGGTTAAGGTTAGTTAGCAATCCATTAAATAGTTCCCAAATAATCACCAACTTCACCTTAGTTTACAAAGTTCCTCCACCTCACATCATCAGTGTCTGAGTCAACCAGGCAGCTCTTCTTTAAAGTAATAATCCATGACTTTTTCATAGAAATTCATTTAAATTCATGTTCATTTTGCTACTCACTGTGGCTATATGATAAAACACAACTGTGAATAAGCTGTGCCTCTTTAGCCATGGAGTTTCTCACATCAGCTCTATTACTACAAGCCTCCACGGTTCAAGGTTTTAGCAAGTGAGCTCTATAGCCATGCTAGGAAAACATTAGCTAACATATCTCTGCAGCGCTAGTAGGAGTGTAGCTCTTTCAGTTCCACCAAGCAGGGTAATTCTCTCTGTGAGATGAGACATCTTTGCATCCTTGCTCACTTTGAAGCCAATAAAATAAGATGTGAAAAATATGACTTTTTAAATTAAGATCAAACATTACTGCATATGCTTCTCACATGCATAGATGTGGATGGTTTACCTGTTTTATACCAGTCTAACATTTATCAGTAGACTTTTAACTGTCGTAATTTCAAGCACAAATTTAAGTGTATCAATCATCCAGCGTTTTTCCCGCCATGGTTTTCATGTTCCAGCTTCCTATGAATCGTGGCTTTTATACGCCGCTCGTTCCAAATAAGAGTTCAGCCCTAGTGTATCCTCGCTCATAGCTCTCCAGGCAAGCCTCCTCTCTCCTTCATTCTCTCTCCTCAAAATGCATTCAAAGGAGTTGGGACGTCCTCAGCGGAGGCGCACCTCGATTGATGTCTGACTCTCAGCTGGAGGATGGAGGAACAAGGAGACGAGGAGGAGCAAAACTGAGAAATGAGAGGAGCGTTAGAACAAACTTCAAGAGGAGCTGAGACTTGTCCCGACTCTGACTACTATATTTTTAAATCCCCCAAAAATTTCATTCAATATCATTCTGTTTATTCTTTTGTGCTTTTTTGTTCTTTATGTTCTTATGTCTTATTGAACTCCTTTTGTAAAACACTTTGAATTTCCTTTGCGTAAAAAATCTGCCATACAAATAAATTTGCCTTGCCTTGTGGCTCTTCTGAACAAATTAAATGTTTCTCTGTCAATTCCGTAAAAATAACTTCGCCAAGGTCTCAATAATAAAGATCCTCTAATAGCAAAGTTTCTTAGAAAGTGTGCAGGAGCTTTTTCTCTCTTTACTTGACAACTTTGGTTTTGTCTTTTGTATTTTGTATTTTCAGGTGCACAAAAGTTCTACAGTTTTAAAAAAAATTCCAAAGTGCCACCTTGAAAAAGAGGCAGAAACTTCCTGGGTCTCTGCCTGTGAGTCAGCACTCTACCGCGCTCTCTTTTGCCCACCGATCGCAGAGGCTGACCTGCATATCATCCACCATGATGTCATGTTGTTACCCAAACACACTCTGACGTCACTGGTGGGCAGACAAGAGGGAAACAAGTGAGACTGCTGTGCAGCTGCCTCAAAACATTTTGCTGAGGCCTTTATTTGTGCATCTGTTTCTTTCTATGTGCTTTTTTCCCCCTTGTAGCTGAAATAAATATTTCATATTTTGCAAGGTGCTACTTATATCTTTGGACACAATTCTGCCACGCTGAAAAACATCTCCATCTGAACAAGTCATTCAATCTCAGCTTCAGTGTTCAAATCTTGTTTTTCTTCAAGCAAGGTCAAAAATCTACCAGTGGGATGAGATAATCCCACTTGTTTCCAATGCTAATCAACTTGTTTCCAGAATTTTCTTGAATCAAGTGTCATTTTCTTGATCCTAGTGGGCTGATCTGCCTTATTCTGCCTTGTTTCAACAGATTTAGACTTGTTCCCAGAAAAACCTCCTAAAGCAAGTTGATTAGCATTGGAATCAAGTGGGATTATCTCATCCCACTGGCAGATTTCCTTACCTTGTTTGAAGAAAAAACAGGATTAACACTCAATATGTGACTGAAAGACTTGTTCAGATGGAGATGTTTTGCAGTGTACTGATACATACTT